>JAWPHD010009429.1:12500-104027 GCA_037043455.1 Cyrtodaria siliqua | reverse complement strand
CCTCCTCCCCTCCCCACGAACAAAAAGAAAGTAACCAAACCCCAGTTTCTTAGTATTTATCCCTTAAGGAAACTCCTTCCCCGGAATAAACCTTTTATGTATCACATTAAAAATTTAAAATGAGAACACAGTCTCCTGTGTCCTCTTCTTCAAAAATACAATTTTCTGAAGAAATACTTTTTTTTAATGTGGACAGCCTTATAGAGCCGTGTCCTCTTTTTCAAAAATACTCTTTTCTTAGAAAAAGCATAATTTGTTGAAATAGTGACATTTTGTCTGTTAAAATTTGGACACAGCATACTATCCTGTCAATGTTATAAGTTGTGAAAGGAATGAATAAGATTTTTGTTTAATTTGGACCCATCACTAATCCCTGTCAATGTCACAATTTTTTAAGGGAAATGAATACGATTTTTTTATGAGGAAATGTATATTATTTATATATATTTGAGAAGGAAATGAAACAGAATGTATTGCAAACTTACAATTTCAGCCAAGCAGAACATTTTATTGATCGGCAAGTATCCAGTTGGTACAGAAATAACGAAAAGACGACAATATAATATGGCGTCTTTTCGCGGCTGTAGTATCGTATTTTTTTCTTTTCGCGAGGCGTTCTGTCGTCTTTTTGCTCTTAACATTCGTCTTTTCGTTCTGTCGTTCTGTCGTCCTTTCGCGTTCTGCATCTTTTCGCGCTGCTTGTTCGTCTTTTCGTCCTGTCGTCTTTTCGTTCTGTTATCTTTTCGTTCTGTCCTCTTTTCGTTATTTCGGCCTGCCAAAACTTTTTAACACAAATCCTGAGATTTTTAAAATTTAAGATTTAAAGCGCGAAGAGCATTTTAAATGGAAACTTGATTTTCCACTTATTTTTTTTAAAGCGCAAATTTAAATTATTTATGCACTTAATATAAGTTGATGCATTGTTTGATAGTTTATGTAGAAAAATAACAGATTAGCATAGTAATTCTATTAGAATGACTTGGTTTTAATTTCTACCACAACCGTTTTTTTTAATGAAAATTCACTTACAGTTTTCTACAAAGATACGAGCTAAATGTAAAGGCAAAGTATTCATAACTCCTATATGCAAATTATAAATCATCGTACACAGCAGCAGCACACCACACACAATGAGTTGTTAGTTCCCCGCACTTGCTCTCTGCAATCAGTACTGTTATTCATTCGATCTTTGGAGATCGCTGAGCCCGATACTTATATTTAGTTATCGGTGGTACATTTTCAATTTCTTTTGTTTTCTTACTTAATTTTTGATCGGTGGTTCCACTACTCCGGCCGATAAAGTCCTGGTATTGGGTGTTGTTAACCACTTATAGGATATGTTGTTCTGCTTTTTAATTTAGTCTTTTGGCTGATCCTTGTGATACGCAGGCTTCATAACCGACTGCTCCACTCACTAGATTCCATATGTTTATTTCGCTCTTCGGGGCGTTTTATTTTATTAGATACTGGGACCATACGCCGTACGACATGGTGAAGCAAATACTCCATGTACAACCGCCGTATGCATGCCATCTTCGGGATGGTTAAAATTGTGTACTATTGATTTTATGAATATTGAGTTCTGCTCAACCCGGGGCTAGAGGGCGTGGAGCTGGTAGCTAGCATATTTCACTACCACTCATGAACAGTCTCAATCAAACCGACGCACTGCAATATTTCGTATGTATCGTGCTCGGCCGTTTCCAAAGGTCCATTATCATACTCTTTTTTATAAGCACAGTGGCGTTGCTTGTGCAGTGTGGCGGCAGTAAAACGTCTCCCCCGCGCTTGCAGCAGTACTGTTATTCATTCGATCTATGGAGATCGCTGAGCCCCGATACTTATATTTAGTTATCGGTGGTACATTTTCAAATTTCTTGTGTTCTTCTTACTTAATTTTTGATTCGGTGGTTCCATACTCCGGCGATAAAAGGCCTGGGTATTGTTTAACCACTTATAGGATATGTTGTCTGCTTTTAATTTAGTCTTTTGGCTGTTCCTTGTGATACGCAAGCTTCATAACCGCTGCTCCCAACTAAATTCCATTATGTTTATTTCGCTCTTCGGGGCATTTTATTTATTAGATACTGGGACCATACGCCGTACGACATTGGGAAGCAAATAACTCATGTCCACCGCCGTATGCATGCCATCTTCAGAATGGTTAAAATTGTGTACTATTGATTTTATGAATATCGAGTTCTGCTCACCCGGGGCTAGAGGGCGTGAGCGGTAGCTAGCAATATTTCACTACCACTCATGAACAGTCTCAATCAAACCGAGACAGCAATATTCGTATGTGTCGTGCTCGCCGTTTCCAAAGGTCCATTATCATACTCTTTTTATAGCACAGTGCGTTGCTTGTGCAGTGTGGCGGCAGTAAAACGTCTCCCCGCGCTGTGCAACTCAGTACTGTTATTCATTCGATCTTTGGAGATCGCTGAGCCCGATACTTATATTAGTTATCGGTGGTACATTTCAATTTCTTTTGTTTTCTTACTTAATTTTTGATTCGGTGGTTCCACTACTCCGTCCGATAAAGGCTCTGGGTATTGTTTAACCACTTATAGGATATTTTGTCTGCTTTTTAATTTAGACTTTTGCTGTTCCTTGTGATACGCAGGCTTCATTACCGCGTGCTCCCAACTAAATTCCATTATGTTTATTTCGCTCTTCGGCATTTTATTTTATTAGATACTGGGACCATACGCCGTACGACATGGTGACTGCAAATAACTCATGTCCACCGCCGTTGCATGCCATCTTCGGGATTGTTAAAATTGTGTACTATTGTTTTTATGAATATTGAGTTCTGCTCAACCCGGGGCTAGAGGGCGTGAGCGGTAGCTAGCATATTTCACTACCACTCATGAACAGTCTCATCAAACGATACTGCAATATTTCGTATGTGTCGTGCTCGGCCGTTTCCAAAGGTCCATTATCATACTCTTTGCTATTTCAATTAGGTTGAACCAGTTAAAAACCCACAGATATCAGTATTGCTGCTTCATAGCAAAAGTCGTTATGTCACTGACGGAACTAATTATGTCCTTGGGTGTTAATTGTATACTTCAAATGACCCCCACTGATTCGACACTTGTAATTACTCCTCTTGATTATGGAGCGTAACAGGACCAATTCGGGAAATAGCTGAAACTGGGTAAGCATAGCTGTTAAATCATGAACATTTTGTTTTAATGGAAAATCCGGAGATTGTACCCTTCAATCCGGAGACCCGGAGAGCGACTGAAAAAATCAGAATCCTGGATTTTTTCCGGAGATTTGGCAGGCCTGCAGAAATCAGTCACAATAGCAAAGAGATATATCCGAGAAAACATGGCCGGTAGAGCAGAGGTGTTCTGCCTGGCGTGTTAACGTCAGATCTATGTATGTTAATCCATTGGTAATGAGAGAGTTTTGTTCCACGTATGTATTTTTTTTGACATTGCTTGCATGCCATCAGATAAATGAAATTATTTGTTTTACAACTGGGATGGAATTTTATATTGACTATAGAGCCAGTCGAGGATTGTTTAAAAGTATGCGTGACAGGCATGAATTTTATGTCTGGCATCTAGTCATTCCACTAGGACTTGTTTTCCAACTGACGTGTCAATGGGATTTTGTTTTAATTTTGCTCGTATAAGTATATATGAGCATGTATGGTATGTTTGGTCTATATATATGTACATTATGTAAGACTTCTAAGATTTCTTCTATATTCAAATATAATTGAGTGTTTGTCGAAGATTGAATGCTTTTATTGTTAGTGTATTTGTTAAAAAACACTAAATGTTTGTTAATTTATATACAGAAGGCCTCATCAAAAATATGATGTGTATATCTTGATAGTATGTCATAATGTGTCAACCTTCTTTAAATAAAGAATTTATTATTATTATTATTATTATTATTATTATTATTATTATATCCCGCAGACTTTTTGGTCTTCTGAAAGCGATGATTCTTTTCTCTGAAAATAGTTTCTTGACCCAATTGGATGAGACTGGCCAGTGACTCGTTATCACCCTTTCCAAGTGCGATTGGGTGGAAGGTAAGTACAAATAGTGTCTTTTGTATCAGAAGCATTCGGGGTTTTTTAATATTGCAAGATATCGTTTCTATTATGTTCTCTTGACTTCGCAGTGGCATTCAAAATATCCGGCTGTTTGTAACCTGTTTTGAGCAAGTGTTGTGAAAGTTCTTTGGCTCGGATCTCAAATGCATATGCGTCTGATGCGCACTGCTAAACTGTATGGTCTAATCTTGAAACAGTGTTTTAGATGGTAGCTACTGGGCAATAGTTACATGTATTGGTGACTGTCTGTAGGTTTAGTTTATAAATCGAATGTTATTATGCTTCCTCTATATAGGACAGTGTGTTCAGGAAAACGTGTTAAGTATTAGACATTTATTGACTGTGTAAAATTATTTATAGTTATATAAGCTAATTTAAGTAACGACAAATTGGCATTTTCTAAAAATGTTATCATATACTTTGCTATATAATTACGGAGTAATTAGTTTTTGCTTGTCATGCATTATAAGGGTAGTTTGGTTCATAATGAGAGCGTCGGAACAACCTGATACGTAATTAGATCACTGGATTATCTAAGTGGTGACAATTGAAACTCGGCATAGATTGTCATACTGCCGATAATTATTGAGAGGTCCTGAAGGAAAGCACACTAATATAATAGTTTATTATATATCATACCTCTTCTTTATGAAGTAGGATTTTCGTTCTATTTCAGACCAACGAACAAGTTCGGCATCTTCAATCCACCAAATTTCCAGGCGATGGCGACATGTTTTAATTTACCCGGACGGACTCTTAACCTCGCCTTGTGTTATAAATTAGGGGTATATAGTAAGATTTGCATGTGTGTATGTGTGTGTGTGAGAGAAAGAGAGAGAGAGAGAGATCTATTTCAGCTTGAATGTTTTATGGTTTTATCAACTGTATGATATCTAATTTTTTATATATAAAATATATATACGGTAAAGCGCTTGGCCATACCCGTATTAATATGTGTGCCTTTTGTTTTCTACCCATGTGACTTGAATTGAACACTATACACCGTGTTTAGGAATTGCGAGATAATCAGTGTTTGTATTTGTTAAATTAATATTCTTCAATTTCAAAATATACACTTATTATTATAGATTACTTAAGATAAAATGTTAACACCCATATAATATAATATATAATATAATATGCTGGTGCGTTTTCATTGGCCGCCAGTATAATTTGCAAGCTTATGTATTTAAATCTAGATTCAGTCTCAAATACAGCTAACAGCGGTGTATGGTACATACTAGTCATCTGCAAAACTGTTGTTTGTTCTATTGGCAAATCAAATGCCCTATTGGTTTATTGTATGTCCACTACTAGCTTTCATTGTATACCCAAATGTTTAGTTTTCATTTTCATAATGTCGATCTAAGGCTATCCAAATTCATAAGAAGCACTGTTTATAAATGATTATCGGGAGATATCAGATATCTTCCCTTTTGGATCATCTTTTGTCTTATACCGTCTTGAGCACTGCTTGTTTTGTGTATAGTCCTTTTCATTGTATATTTAATTTTCTCAAAGTTTTTGCTACAGTGTGCGCCTGCGGTGCCATTGAGTTTGGGTGCTGTTGCTTGTAGACGACCATTTTCTCTCTCAATTTTGGACTAGGGGCTTTTCAAACCCTATAGTGCATAGAAGGCGACAAAATTCGAGCACACTCGAAATAATAGAAAAAAACATAGACGTTTGACCCATGTATTGCAGATGTTCGGTCGTATTTGTAGTGGGTGGTACAGCTAGTAAAACAAGTTTAGTTGGCATATTTAAAACTAGAAAAATCAAAAGCTGCACTAGTTCGAAGTACTTAAAAATCATATGTACCCAGTTGTATAAATGTTATAATTTATTTCTGAGGAAATGCATCGACTTGAACGCTTTAAAATGTGGTTTATGTTTGTGGTGTCGCAGGCTCGGCTTTTTTCCTTGTATTTGTCGTTGGCATTACGTTGTACGAGTATTAACTTTCATACCCCGTCCAACCCCTTCTCCAAGAAGCGAAAACGAGGTTGGCTGGAGTATGAAATAAAACCTTAATTTCGGCTTAAAATTTTGCATATTCTAAAATTAAAACATTTAATAGCTAATTTTAAACAGGTTATCGCATTTTTTCATTTTTTTAGACGTGTTTTATTGTCGAAATATCCGTTAAATAATCCTCCTAATATAAGCATGCCCATCGCTCAATGGAATTAAGGCGGGACCACGTAATGGTTGTATGGTTGTTTTTGGTTGACTGTGTTCTGTGAATGATATATATCCTGCTCGACCTTTATACTCCTTTTATCGAATTATATGAAGATTAGATGAACTGATACTCATTACGTGGTTCAACCTTCCATTAAACGATGGAAAGCTTATATTAGCAGATTTTATAACGGATATTTCAATAAAACATGTTTAAAACATTTTTTACTGAAAAAATGCGATAACCTGTTTAAAATTACCTATTAAATGCTTTAATTTTACAATAAGTAAGCTTTTTAAGTCCAAATTAAGGTTTTATTTCAAACCCATCCCAACCCCGTTTTCGCTTCTTGGAGAAGGGTTTGGATGTGGTATGAAAGCTAATACTTGGAGCACGTAATGTTAGATCTACAAAGTAAACACACTAAACAATACAAAACAAATAGTTTGTGTTGCATAATGTTTCTATATTTACTTAAACGACTTCAGACATATAAACAACTCTTTTAACAAAATAATTGCTATCGCAGATAGCTTAATGACTGGTAAATAATACGCAGAAAAGTTCAACAGAAAGATCAAGAGGTACTGTATTGCATATAAGTAAATCAACGATTATATGAACACTTTTGTTACGTTGGTCAAGATACAATGTTTACATCCCTGACCCATTGTTGACTATAACCCGTTTTATTGCACCTCGCACACAATCCTAGGAATTTCATTGGATAAGAGCGGTCACATGGTGACCCTCTATTATTCTTTCATAGAGGGTCACTAAAACAATATGGACTACAATTCCGAAGTTTAAATCATTTGCAAATAGTTCTTTAAGGAGTTAGTAACAAACATAATAAGTAAATTAATAATGTTTTTAAACTGTATCGGTCGTGACGTCAACGTCATGAGGTCAAAATGCGCGAACGTCTCAATGACGTCTCAATGACGTTGACGCTCAATTAAAATAGATTAAATATTGGTATTTGCCTTAAACAAGGTGCGCGATGCAATAAATCAGTTATTGGGTTTGTTACTGACCCCCTACAGAAATATGTGGGGTCAGTCAGATATATAGAGGGACTCGGCTATTGCCTCGCCCCCTATAAAACTAGCTGACCCCACATAGTTCTGTAGGGGGTCAGTAACAGACCCAATAATTAATATTTATAGTGGCTATAATTAAAAAAATATAAGAATTGTATCACAATACTAGTCTTATAACAAAAAATACACTCTGTTAATGCTGGTATTGCCATAAAACTGTTTTTGAGTTGGTATACAATATTAAAATGAGTTTTAATGAAGCAATTGTTTTAGATTTGTAAGCTCACTTAATTGGGAACAATTTCTTCCATTAGACAGTTTCAAATGTGCCAAGTAATAATATGTAATGGATGATATAAAAGCAATTGTTTATGTTTGTAAGCAGACTTAATTGAAAACAATCTATTCCATTAAACAGTTTCAAATTTGCCAAGAAATAGTCTGTTATGGATGATATCAAGACTTTAAGGGAGGTAATTTGATATGTGTGGATAATCAATATTGTCTCGGACAAATTTAGGTATTCCTTAAAAAGTTCATGTTTTTTTAGGCCAAAACTGGATTTATTTTTTAGAAAAAGAGAAATAACTTCTTTGTTTACTAAATGTTTTAACCATGTTTTTGTTTTGACTACTGGTGTCGGTGTATCTGTTTTTTCATAAAAATGATTAGTTATTTTCTGGGTTTTTATGAAAAAATGGGTATTCTTTCCTCGGTATATTTACCCAGCGTTTATAATTTGAAAAGTAAGGAGGTTCTATATTCTACTCATATTCTTGTTATCACAAACAAACGTAGTTGTGCGTTAATTTAACGGGAAGAGACTAGTACTGATACAAGTGTACATAACTGCAAATATGTTCAATGGAAATTACCAGTCTCTTAAGACTCGGCTGTATCCCGCATAGAACTGCCACTGCTTCAGACTTCTCTCACTCCTATCACCGATATATAGAGAATATCGTGTTAGTGCCTGATCACATCCAGTTTATCAGGTGAGGCTGAGAAAAAATTATTATTTATTTCTTGCCGAACGTGATAAACTGGATACGATCAGGCACTCACAGGATATTCTATTTATCATGTTGATCGTTTAAAACCGTTTAATTTACCTTTCTACCATTTGTTCCCCGTTCAAAAATACCCAGAATCATCAAATATACCCTGACGTCATCAAAAGTGGTGCACCTAACGGGATAGGACAGACCTGCCGAGATAAGATTTTATCCTGTTTCTCGGCGGAATTATACAGATCGACATGATAAAATGGGATACAACATTACATTTTTCTTTTTTATAAAAATGGCTTTCTTTAGATCACCGCTATAAGGGGATACAACAGAACCTTTTTTTCTTATTTATAAAAAGGACTTTCTTTAGATACCGATATAAGGATATACAATATAACAGTTGTTATAAAAACGGGGCATTCTCTTAATATGTTCGTAGCCTTAAATGTTACATGATTATTAACGCAATTTGATGTATTTAAACACAATATATTTGAAACAAATAAAACGTAAGAACGCAAGTGCATGCATTTAAACCCACTATCGTGTACTCGTACATGCTCTCTTTGCCCAAACAATGGATCACGCACATGCACCCAAACACTCGTGAACGCGCATTAAACATGAACACTATCTATTATTCAGGGTGCTTGTTTCAGCCAAATATTTGTTGGATTAACATGAGTAATTTTAACAATACTTACATAAATCATATCATTGAAACTGGGAATTGTAGTGGTAAACATAACCTTAGTTTTGAAAATCGGTTGAAAAATACATATTTTACAGCCAAAATGTTTATTTGATGGAATTTTCCCAATGCAAACTCTTTATTGCTGGGACAGCAGAAAATTACGAAATATCAAACAACTTCAGTTGATCTCAGAAGTTTGCTATACAACATCCAAGATGTCTTTAGTTACGTTTGTTAAACACATTTAAAACATTTTTGGATACAAATTCTGAACATGTTTTTTTCCTGCTAATATTAGATGCAACAAAAGTTTGCAAAGAAAATGCCCTATCAAAAGCGACTTTCACACCTGATTTTTTTTTTTTTTAGTTCTCAACCGATTTAGAAAGGTTATGTTAAAGATTAATTTCTTTTTTTTGTTTATCACTAACAATGTCTGTTTTACTGATATACGACTTGTTTAGTTAAAACTTGAAAATTATCTGAAAAGTCCAAACATCTTTGGCTGAAACAAGCGCCCCGAACAAGCGCCCTGAACAATAGACTCGGTATGTAGGCATGCTACACTTCCTGTTCAACATCTCCGTTGAGTCGTTTCATAAAGGGAGATAATTAGTGCCGTATAGCATAGGCTTTCTAAGATTCACAAGGCAGTCTTGCTTTTCATTTTGAAAGCAATGATATTTCCATTCTTGCATAATGAACGTTAAACACATTAGTGGTTGTATAAGCTCTTCAATTTTTAAATAACTGATTTTTGTAAAGGAAAATTACTCCATGTCAAGCCATATAAAATGTCTCTCCGTGCTACGAATCAGTAGTGTTATTTTTACTGGTCCTTTGGGACCAACGAGCCCAATATAGGTGGCTTTGAAGTAGAATACCGCTTAAGCCGGTGCTAGGGGGCGTGAAAGGTGTACTTCTCATGAACAGACTCAATAGAACCGAGTCTGCTGCTTTATTCTCTTAATTGTGTTTGTTGCTCCCAAAGGATCACCTTTATCAGTATTTATACACATGCTATAATGTGGGGTCATAGAAATGTAACTGTTACAGGAACAACAGTTTGCCCCACCACCGAAAAAAAGTGCAAAGAAACGACCTAGTAGCCATCTGTTGGGAACCCCAAGATATGTATTATTCAAACTTTAGATGTTTTATTCCTATTTTCCACACAATGTATGGCATATCAAATATGTGTTGAGAAGTTCTAGTTCTAGCATTTTTAACACTAAATCGGTATACAACAAGCGAACACATATGTATCAGCCGCTAAATAAAATATCTAAATAATGTTGTTTTGAGACGGAACACTAATGTTTTTAAATTGATGAAATTTAGTATTACGAGAGGTGTTCAACTTATTTATGAACAACATGAAAATGTCGATTTTTCCGAGCAAGCAAGATAAACGAACATGTATGAATTGTACGTTATAGTACAATGAGTACAAATATCGGTGCATGTAGTTACTCACTCTTAATGTCGCGAGTAAATCAATTATTCTCTTATTTTCAAGCATGTAAAACAACAAAAACAAACTTAGTAATAGGTTTATGTATTCAGGCAGATAATCAACACAGAATTTCAAAAGAACATAGTAAGTGTGAGGTTTGGTGCACCCTAGAACCGGTTTAACCCCCAGTGGCCTACTTTGCCACTGACCGTTCCAAGGCGGTAGCCCTATTGTCAACCCTTTTGTGTTTGTGATGTCGTTTACTTTTATTATTACTTTTGCCTTCTTGTTTGTCTGTTTGCATGTTTGTTTCTGTGTTTTGTGGTTGACCGACCTCCTTGAATGCTACTTTCCCTGTCCGATATTTTTATATTTATTTAGGTAATAGGCGTATGTATTCAGGCAGATAACCATAAGCTCAAGAAAACAAAGAGGGAAATACAAGAACAAAACGCAAGAATAAACATAAATACATCTATAAAGGTGTACAGGAAGTAAAACAAATACCATTGAGTACTGTACAATATTTTCCAAGCTTTCTAGTTAGTCATTTTTCGAAATGAATTTCAAACTAAGATTCACTTCCTGTATGCCTATAAGAACCCCTTATTTTGACTGAAATTAAAAGCCAGTATTATGGCAAATAGAGATATAAAAGTCGAACAGGAAAAGCAGCATTCAAGGACGACAGTCAACAACAAACACACACAGAAACAAAAAACACATGATAAAGATGAATAAAAGGTCAAATAAAACATCACAAACACAAAAGGGTTGACAATAGGGCTACCGCCCTGGAACGGCCAGTGATAAAAAAAGGCCGCAGGGTGTTTAAACAAGGTTATAGCGTGCACCAAATCTCACATATACCCTATCGTCAACCCAATAAACGGGACTGTGTAAATAAAGTAATTCCCACCATAAACTATTCTCTAACCAACAAGGCAGCATTAATAGGCAATATAAGAAAAAACATAAATGTGCTCATATATATAAATACAAAAAAAATAATAGCCTAGAAAGCCAAAAAGAAGGTACTCAATGACTTGGCAGAAGCCAGGGCAACAAGAGAATAAACCATTGAGGCACGACAAGGCAGGACTGCAGACAAACATCAAACGTCACGGTCCTTTTGGGCTTTAGGTAGACGTCACCATAGGGTCCACAACCTGTCCGGTCATATCGCACAATTAAAGAGGAAATCATAGTGGCGAACTGTAAATGGGTCCACCACCAAACATGCAGTGCGTTGCAAAATGATAGGGTCATAACCTCTTTTGATAAACCTTTTAACAAGTTTAACACAGATAGTATGAAAGTGATCATGGCCAAGGATCTTACGAAGTTTGTAAATCACGTCACCATAGAAGTCGGGTTGTGATAGTCCTTGTCGCAGAAGGATTCTTAAATTACTTTTATATTCGGAAAGAAAATCAGGTCTACTATAATAAAAGTTTGCCATGGTTTTACGAAGTTTATGGTAACCCAGATGGAGTAGCGTTTTAGTTATACGAAGACTGCGAATATTAAAGTCGTCAACTCGAGTACAAGCTTTAGAAAAACGAAAACGTTAATACAAATAGACCCCATAATAAGTTGCTCGGGGGAACATCCCCATCTAAATAGGGATAATTAACAATATCAAAATTAAAATCATCTCTCTTGTCATATATTTTGCTAATTATTTCACCATTTTCAATGGAGAGATGTAAATTAAGAAAAGAAGCGTTAGTATCAGAAATATTAGCTTAGATAAGTTTAAGTTCTTTAGGGTATATATTATTAACCATAGTAGAAAAGAAAGGGTTGTCAATGTTTAATATGTCATCCAGATACCGAGAGCTGTCATTTAAGGCCTCTATAACATCTTCCTGCGTATCTGTTGAAAGACTCAACATGAAATCTCTTTCATAGAAATATAAAGAAATATAAAAAGATCGGACAGGGAAAGTAGCATTCAAGGAGGACAGTAAACCACCAAACACAGAAACAAACACGCAAACGGACAAACAAGAAGGCAAAAGCAATAATAAATGCAAACGACATCACAAACACAAAAAGGGTTGACAATAGGGCTACCGCCTTGGAACGGTCAGTGGCAAAGTAGGCCACTGGGGGTTTACACCGGTTCTAGGGTGCACCAAACCTCACACTTACCCTACTGTCATCCCATTAAAACAGGACAGTGTAAATAAAGAAATCCCCGCCATGATCTAATATCTAACCAACAAGGCAGCATCAATAGGCAATATAAGTTTAGAAAGCCACAATGAAGGTACTCAATGACTTTGCAGAAGCCAGAGCAGTAAGAGAATAAACCATTAAGGGCACGACAAGAAAGATCATGGACAAACATCAAACGCCACCGTCCCAATGGGCTTTATGCTTTGGTCACAACCCCTTCCGATTAGGCTTAGGATGTACTCCCGGCAT
Organism: Cyrtodaria siliqua; assembly: GCA_037043455.1. NCBI lineage: Eukaryota > Metazoa > Mollusca > Bivalvia > Adapedonta > Hiatellidae > Cyrtodaria > Cyrtodaria siliqua. The sequence goes on along the minus strand of JAWPHD010009429.1, from coordinate 91,128 downwards.
GATTTTTAGCCATTTTGGCCTGGTCCCCGGCCGGACACCAGACATGGCCGGCCGGTGGCCGGGGCTCTCAGGCAGCATCGGGGAGGTGCCCGAAGAGTTTTAACTCGAAGTTAAAATTTCTCCGGTGTCCCGTAGATTTTTATAATCGGCCACATATCCTTCACACATCGTTTAAGTATCGTCCGATATCCGGCCGGGAATCGAGCGGTAATCGGCCGGTGTATGTAGCCTCAGAGGAAAAATGTTTGGGACCGGACATGGGCCGATATCCGGCTGATGTCTGTTTACACATTGGAAAGTAACCCACCGATGTCCGATCTGTGGACCATATAGGTTACAGACATCGGCCGGTCACCGGCCGTCTAGAACCGGACATCGGCCGGGCATCGTTTTTACCATGCCAGGTAGGGTGGCCATTATATACCACTTGACCGAAGACGTAGCCATCGGCCATCACACCGCCCGACAATCGCCCGACATTCGGCCGGGCCTGGTACAAGCATCGTTCGTTGTCCGTAGAATACTCGGGCGATATTCGTACGATGTCCGGTGAATAGGCCGGTTATCGCCCGGACATCATTGGATAATCGGCCGATTAGTATTAGATGTTCGGTCGGTATTCACTGCCTCGCCGGCCCCCAAAAAATTTCTCTTTGGAAACAGACGCCGTACGATTACCAGACGGTCTTCGGACGGCCTCCGCATGGCCTCCGGACGGTGCCATTTATGTAAATGATGTGTGACAAATTTTTTGACCGGTGTTGTCCGATGTCGGAAAAATGGCCAAAACCAGCGGTGTACTCCCGATTACCCCCTATCCCCGGATACCGGCCGATCTTTGTGACCATAGCATTAGGTAGGCGTCATCATAGGGTCTACAGCCTGTCCGGTCATCGTACGATTAAAGAGGAAAGCATAGTGGCGAACTGTAAAAGGGTCCACCACCAAGCATGCAGTACGTTGCAAAATGATAGGGTCATAACCTCTTTTGATAAACTTTTTAACAAGTTTAACAAAGATAGTATGAAAGTGATCATGACCTAGAATCTTACGAAGTTTATAAATCATATCAAAATAGAAGTCAGGTTGTGATAGTCCTTGTCGCAGAAGAGTCCTTAAATTACTTTAATATTTGGAAAGAAGATCAGGGTTACGATAATACAATTTTGCAAAGGTTTTACGAAGTTTATGGTAACGGTAACCCTGATTGAGAACTTTTTAAGTTATACAAAGATTACGAATATTAAAGTCCTCAACTCGAGTACAAGCTCTAGAAAAACGAATAAGTTGAGACACATATACCCCGTAAGAAGTTGCTCGGGGAACATCCCCATCCAAGTGGGGATAATTAACAATGTCGAAATTAAAATCATCTCTCTTGTCATAGATTTTGCTAATTATTTTACCATTTTCAGTCGAGAGATCTAAATCAAGAAAAGAAGCGTTATTATCAGATATATTAGCTTTGTTAAGCTGAAGTTCTTTAGGATAAATATAATTAACCATAGTTGGAAAGAAAGGGTTGTCAATGTTCAATATGTCATCCAGATACCGAGAGGTATCATTAATGGCTTCAATAACATCTGCCTGGGTAACTGGTGAAAGACTCAACATGAAATCCCTTTCATAGCAAAATAAGAACAAATCTGCGACAAGTGGTGCACAGTTCGTACCCATAGGGATACCAACACTTTGTCTATAAACGGTGGTTCCATACCTGATGAAAATATTATCTAATAGCAAGATGAGTGCTTCACAAACTTCATAGCAAGTCCACATAGTATAATTGTCAAAACTGCCGTTAGTAAAAAACGCTTTTATATTATTACATGCCAAAAATGTAGTATTTTCTCTAGCAAATGTTTTTTGAATAAGAGAAATTAGCTTGTCTTTAATAAGGTGATGTGGTAAGGTTGTATATAGTGTAGAGAAGTCATAAGTACATATTGATGAAACTTGACCTTTCTTGAAAATTTTATCAAGAACGTCTCCTGAATTTTTTATAGACCAAAATAAATTAAACCCAGAGTTTTCATAAGTTTTATCACAATATAGTTTAACGTGATCTTTAACGGCAGTAAGACAAGAAGTTAAAAGTTTGGAGATGTTTGTTATGATGCAGGCACTAGAATTCGAAATAAAGCGAGCCTTATATGGATTTTTATGTAATTTAGGAATCCAGTACATAGTAGGCAGTTTATTTTGCTTATCGTTTACACCAGCCTTGAAAGTAGTGCACCGAGTGATATGTGCGGAAACAACATCATCCTCGGTAGAATTAACTGGAGTATACGAATTGGTGCTGCCGAGTTCCAGAGATAAAACATTGACATTACATTATTAGCTGCTTTATCTGCAGGAACTAAAACAAATTTATTATGAAATTCCTGAATTCCCGATTTTAAATTACGAAAGGAAAACCAAATCTGCGACAAGGGGTGCACAGTTCGCACAGTTCGTACCCATAGAGATACCAACAATTTGTCTATAAACGGTCGTTCCATACCTGACGAAAATATTATCTAATAGGAAGATAAGTGCTTCACAAACTTCTTGGCAAGTCCACATAGTGTAATTGTCTAAACTGTCGTTAGTAAAAAACGCTTTATTATTATTACAGGCCCAAAATGTAGTATTTTTCCTAGCGAATATTTTTTGAAAAAGAGCAATAAGCTTGTCTTGGATAAGGTGATGTGGTAAGGTTATATATTGTGTAGAGAAGTCATAAGCTAATAGATGAAACTTGATGTTTATCGCAAAATTTATCAAGAACATCTCCTGATTTTTAATAGACCAAAACAGATTAATCCCAGAGTTTTCATAAGTTCTATCACAATATTGTTTAACGTGATCTTTAACGGCAGTAAGAAGAGAAGTTAAAAATTTGGAGATGTTTGTGTTGGTGCAGGCACTAGAATTCGAAATAAAGCGGGCCTTATACGGATTTGTATGTAATTTAGGAATCCAGTACATAGTTGGCAGTTTGTTCTGCTTTTCGTCTACCCCAGCCTTGAAAGTAGCGCAACGAGTGATACGTGTGGAAACGACATCATCCTCAGTCGAACATGTAGAATAAACTGGAGTATAAGCATTAGTGCTACCGAGTTCCAGAGATAAAACATAGACGCAATGTAGGCGTCAAACAATAATTACATTATTAACTCTTTTATCAGCAGGAACTAAAACACATTTATTATGAAATTCTTGAATTTTCGACTTTAAATTACGGAAGGAAAACCTAGGTCTCGGAGGAGGTTAAGAGGGGTTAGCATTATAAAAGTTACTACGTGTATCTATAATTTTAAAAAATGACTTTTTCCAAGTAAAACGAGAGTTTGGGTCCGCATATCTCTACGACACCATTTTATACTAAATTCCTCAATGGTTTAGGCGATCTGAGTATGACAGACATTAAAATTAATAGTTGAAGGTTATCTATACCTAGGACCTTTCGAAAACAGATGCCGAATACGTTTATCAACAATATCAAATTACTAGTGATGACATGCATGACCTGCTGGAGTATTTTTTGTATATTTATTTATTTCAGTGTCAAATACATATTTTACAAAATATTACATATATAGGACATATAGGTAACATAAAATGTACGTATATAAAACATATAGGCAACATTGAGCAAAATTGGATATACCCAGCCTAAATTGGCTTACTAGTCACCATCTTATAATTGCATTATATAGATAAAGAAATATTTAAATATATATTTGAAATAAGAAAATGTTCATGCATATTTATACAAATATAATAATATAAGGATCATGTTGTCATACCCGGAGTTCTGTAAACTCAGTGAGATACATATTAAAATAATGTGAAAACAAAAACAATGAAGTAATTTAAGAAGTAAAATATAGTATTGTGTACGAGTGCTAATATTTCACATATGAATAATGTGATTGATACACGTGAATTATTATTTCTATTTCTTAAAGAAGTTTGTATAAAGTGTCTTTAACTTTGTTTGTCTACCACATACTTTAAATAAACAATGACATAGATACCCGTTGTTGAGTGAAGACAAGTTTTAACCCAGTAAATGAAAACACTTCACTGACAGTCAAACTACAAGACACGCAGTCCCAGTAAATGAAAACACTTTACTGACGGTCCGTATCACCAATGTGCTTGCATTCTTTACCAAAAAAACGTTTCTAAGTAAAATGGCCAATGTGCTTTTTATCATAGTCATTAAAACGTACATAGGTGTACAATCATGACATATAAGATTACAATCATGACATATACATTTTCATTTAATAATATATCACGTTTTATTGATTTCATAGATAACTTATAGGCCCCTAGCACCGGGTGTATTAATCATTTGATTATAAATGGTATGTAACTTGAGGACTTTAATATTCGTAATCTTTGTATAACTAAAAAGCTACTCAATCAGCGTTACCGTTACCATAAACTTCGTAAAACCTTTGCAAAATTTTATTATCGTAACCCTGATCTTCTTTCCAAATATAAAAGTAATTTAAGGACTCTTCTTCGACAAGGACTATCATAACCTGACTTCTATGGTGATGTGATTTATAAACTTCGTATGATTCTTGGTCATGATCACTTTCATACTATCTTTGTTAAACTTGTTAAAACGTTTATCAAAAGAGGTTATGACCCTATCATTTTGCAACGTACTGCATGCTTGGTGGTGGACCCTTTTACAGTTCGCCACTATGCTTTCCTCTTTAATTGTACGATGACCGGACAGGCTGTAGACTCTAGGATGATGCCTACATGAAGCTCATTGGGACGGTGGCGTTTGATGTTTGTCTATGATATTTCTTGTCGTGCCCTTAATCGTTTATTCTCTTGTTGCTCTGGCTTCTACCAAGTCATTGAGTACCTTCATTGTGGCTTTCTAGGCTATTGATTTTTTTGTATTATATTTACACGAGCATATTTGTGTTTTACTTATATTGCCTATTGATGATGCCTTGTTGGTTAGAGATTAGATCATGGCGGTGATTTCTTTATTTACACTGTCCTGTTTAATGGGATGACAGTAGGGTAAGTGTGAGGTTTGGTGCACCCTAGAACCGGTTTAAACCCCAGTGGCCTACTTTGCCACTGACCGTTCCAAGGCGGTAGTCCTATTGTCAACCCTTTTGTGTTTGTGATGTCGTTTGCATTTATTATTACATTTGCTTTCTTGTTTGTCTGTTTGCTTGTTTGTTTCTGTGTTTTGTAGTTGACTGCCCTCCTTGAATGCTACTTTCCCTGTCCAATCTTTTTTATATTTCTTTACACATGTAAATATAATAAATAAGTTACTTGCTTACAACTTATCACGCGCAGTCAATCACTTGCACAAATAGTGATTATAATCTATGCATAATTAAAACAAAAATTTTACAATAATTTTCAACATGGTAATATGAGGATCATGTTGTCATACCGGAGTTCTGTAAACACAGTGAGATACATATTTAAATAATGTGAAAACAAACACAATGAAGTAATTTAAAAAGTAAAATATAGAATTGTGTACGAGTGCTTATATTTCACCTATAAATGATGTGATTGATACTCATGAATTATTTCTATTTCTTAAAGCATTATGGATAAAGTGTCCAGTACATTCAAAAAGTTCATATTCTGTGAAAATTAGTTTCACTTTTTCATTATCAGATGACATGCTATCTGGAAAGTATTGGTCTCCAAAAATCATTTTACCAAATTTATTGTTTAGTATGTGCCTATATCCTTCATATTTGCTACAATGTAGCAAACAATGTTTTTCACTCTCTTATTAGACACTGTTTACAGAGACGTTGTTCCCTGGGGAAATAACGGTAACGTCCAAGCTCAATTTCAATTGGCAAACAACCTGCATAATGCTTAGAATATAACGCATACAATTTGGTTGAGTATTGATCAAGATATCGGCGTTTCAAAAATGTACAATTATTCTTGGCATAGCTGTACTTCAAAATGTCAGTTAACATGAAGAAATCAAGATGTTTAGTTAGTTCCCAAAAGTGCTCTATAAATGCAAAATATGCTGATTTTCATCGCGAAATCTGATTTACAAGGCAATTTGGTGCATGTGTGGCATCATACCTTAATTTGGTGACACTACATGCATATATAAACATCCCAATTACTCATAAATGCAAGTATGGTACTAGCTATGTGATTAAAAGTTAAGTTTCTACGACTGGACAGCATACTTTGACTACAGTACTCTCTGACATTCTCAGAAAGTCCAATTTTGGTGGGTAAGGGGAAGTAGTTGGTGGTGTCAAACCTATACAACTATACTTTTGGAAATTATAAAGCTGAATTATAATTGCAAATACAAATATCTACTTTTTAACAATGAACAAGCCTAGTTTTATTGAAAACTGTATCTCCAGGTCATCATTTAAAGACTCCAAATTACAGCTTTCCGAGGCATAAAAACATGCGAAAAAAAGTCAAAACGCATTTTAAAATACCATGAAGTATTTTTTGTCGGAGCTATAGTCACTCCGAAAAGTAAAATACTGTTTTAGGTAAGAATCCGAGAGAAAATGAAAATTCACATTGCGCCGCCTTAAAACCGAGTCTGCTGCTTTATTCTCTTAATTGTGTTTGTTGCTCACAAAGGATCACCTTTATCAGTATTTATTAATGTTAACACTAGCGTTCGTTTAGTGCAGTGTGGCGACTGTAAAAAGTCTCCCCGTGCTACGAATCAGTAGTGTTATTTTTACTGGTCCTTTGCGGCCAACATGCCCAATATAGTAGAATACCACTTAAGCCGGTGCTATGGGTCGTGCGAGGTGTTGCTTCTTTCATTACTTCTCATGAACAGACTCAATAAAACGAGTCTGCTGCTTTATTCTCTTAATTGTGTTTGTTGCTTACAAAGGATCAGTATTTATTATATGTGTACCGGAAGTATAACAAATCCCATTGAGTCCTGTACACTATTTTCCAAGCTTTCTAGTTAGCCATTTTCGAAATGAAGTTCAAACTTAGATTCACTTATATATGCTTAGTCATGAGACCTTCCTCTCTATAAAACGGCTGAGAATAATAGGGGTCATATTTAAGAAAAGAAAATTCTGATCTTCGTTGACACCGTGAAAAAACTGCATTCATTCGGCACCTCTTAAATGTGTTCTACTTTCACTTTCAAAACGTTCAAGTTGATCAATAAAATCATTATAAAACCATGGAAACAAGTCAATAAAGTAATTTCAGCAAGTAAAACAGGACTTAAAATCTCAAAAATGCCTTTAATCACAAAAAAGTTAGGGATTATATATTCTTCCTTTCGATACACCATGAATACCACAGTGATTTAATTCCTGTATGCCTAAATGAACGAATAAAGTCAACCAACAAATCAATAAATCGATCAATAAAAAAATTAACAAATAGATAATAAATAAATGATAAATAAATTATGAATAGATAAATTAATACATTATCAATCAATCAATAATACAATAAATAAATTATCAATAAATAAATTATCAATAATTATCAATAATCAATAAATAATCAATAAAACATCAATAAACAGCCGATCAATAATCAAATTGTCAATTAATCGATAATAAATCAATAAATAAATGATCAGTAGATAATCAGTAATCAATCAATCAATAAATCAAACAATCATCAATCAATCAATCAATCAAAATTATCAAGTCTAATAAATTTTCCAAAACGCATGGCATACCCTGCCAAATAAAAAAGGCATAAATGAGATATAGGGTCCTATAGAAACCACAGCGTCCGAACGCAATGGCATCGTAGGTTCGCACTGTACTGCAAACAAGGACTTGATAATACAATGAAAGAGACAAACAATAACAGAAAGGGTGGTGAAGACAGGGTTACCGACTTGGAACGGTCAGTAAGCAATAAGGCTCGCTGGTTAGCTTGTATCGATTTTATATGCGCACAATTCTCGCTATTATCATGTCTTCAGCACCCAAATAGACAAGACAGTGTAATAAAACTGCAATCCCATCAAAAGGAATTCTCTAACAATAAAGTCCACATCCAGAGAAACTAACTAAAGAAACACATACAAAATAATAAACTTCTCAGGATGTATCCAGAATCGTACTGAACAACCATAGTAATTGCAGCTAAGAGAAAACCAATCTAGGGTACGACCAGAAAACCTGAGGGACGAAAGCTCATGCACCCATCTCCTTACTTGGGGTTTCAGTAGTACCTTGCCCGAATACATAAGAAAGGCATAGCAAGGATCACACACCAAGCTAACGCCCAATTTAATGGCAGCCCTGAAGTCACGTATACAAGATACTAGACAGGGCCGCGCGGCATCAACCTGCACCAAATAATAAAGTTATAACCTGCCCGAATGTATACGTAGGCATGGTAAGGATCTGACACCAAAGTTACGTCCAACTTAAAAGGCAGCCCTGAAGTCACGTTTACAAGATACTAGACAGGGCCGCTCGGCATCAGTCGCATAAGTAGTACCATAAACAAATTGAAAATGAATGTAAAATGGAAGAGCACAAGTTCAAAATTACGAACGATTTTAATATACAAAATTAAATCAAAACAGTATTATCTCAATTTCAACATAACAACTTAGCCTTCTCCAAAAACTAACTTGCCCTTAAAGAATATTAATAAGAGTTACATATACTCTGAAAAATGGCATTTTTTCTCAGCTTCATTAATGTTATTTACATTCATCATAACTGAATGCAATCTCAAAGTTCATCCTCATCTCAACTATATTTCAACTACATTTAGTTTTATTGAATATTGAATAATTATAATTAATTTTGAATTATTACAACCCAAATAATAAGAAATCAAAAGCTATTACAACACTTAATATTTAGTTTGACAACTAGTAGATTTAAGTATAACATATCGAGCTAAAAACCCTAAGAGTTCTGAGAAATAATCGTAGAAAAAAATACAATATTAGATAAAACGACCATAACAGATTTCTAAACAGTATTAAATATCTAAATATAATGACACAGAGAGTCTGTCATGCAAAACATCTATAACATAACCATCTTTTGCTGTGTCAGATTGCCATCTTCCATGCCTTTTCCAAAGTCTGGAAAGAGTACCCTTGTTAGTACTAATATTAACACCTGGACCTGCACGAAATGAGTGTAAATCATAAGTCTTTGCATTAAAGCCAGTAAAGTTAATTTTTCTAATAATAATTTTCTGGCTCTAGTATATGAGAGCGGCTTGTATAAAGGCGTCCTTAAAAAATAAACTTTTTTTTTTATCATGTTTATTAAATAAAACGTGTCTGAAATTATGTTCATCTGAACAAGGACGTATAGCAGCAGCAGAAAAATATCTAGACAGCAACATAACCACCGTCATGTAACCTGTACGGCTACTGTACGGCTAGGCGATTTAAATTATATTCTCTTCTACTTAATATTGTAAGTTTCTCTATTTTTGTCTTTCATTTGGAATGCCTTATTACTCTACAATCTTATGTTTCTTTCATTTAGTTAAATAAACTATTCTGGAATACGTTTAATCTATTTTAGTTATCACTATTCATTGCTCCTACCTTCAGAATTTATGTATAAACATATCAAATTACTGCTGGTATAAAACATGCCATCAATTGTGTACAATTAATATTGTACCTAGAAAAGACATCATCAGTATTTTACTTTCGTTCTAATCCTTTTTCTTCTATTGTGTTCAGATAGTGTAAATATATGTGAAATAAAATATGTCTAAACCAAATCACTCTCGATACCCATACTTAGGCGGTACACGACAGTTTCTAAAAGTGTACACTGTGGTGAAACTTGGAGGCAAGCATAATTTTTTAAACACAAACATATTATGTGTTTTTCTTTCTAATTATAATCTGCAATTTGTAGAATTGCAATTAAGAATAAGTATTCTTGTAACAAGATACACACATACATGCTGATGAAAAACGAAGTTCAGCATAAAATCTGAAAGAGGAACATATCCTTAAAACTATCTATCGATGTGTCTTGCTATAACTTGCAAAGTATGAAACTCTGAAACTAAAAATAAAACAATGTTTATTATTTAAAAGAAAAAAAATAATATATAAATGGTCTACATCTACAACACACCAAAACCCCTCAATTATACATAACGCACCGTAAAGTAATTTTGTCAAATATGTGTAACTCACCGTATAGATTTGAGTTCTGAACGCATCGTACAGTAGCAAATTTAAAATGGTAATGCACCGAACAGTCATATATTTTTTTAAATCCGAATTTTGCTTATTTATTGCATAGTTTACGAGAAATTAGTTATCTGGTCATTTAGATATCACCCCAAAGTAAGTAAAACAAGTTATTTCGCTTCGATCCTTGAAGAAACAAGTCAGAAACGATGGTTCAAAACAATTGCGACGCCTCGCTTCGATTACTTCAGCGATGATTTATCAAAAAGTAGTAAATCTTTTGTTACATACTATGCAGACGAGTGTAAAGGAATCATTTATCTAACATATTTATGCATGTCACGCCGAATTAAAGAAGTATAACGAGCGAAAATGTAAGGCACTTACTTTTCGGATGTTGACATGTCCGCTATCTTGAAAATAACAAATCGGCTAGCGTACAATAGCCGTACAGGTTACATGACGTGATAACTGGGCAAGGAAATTTACCAGTCTTGGCTATCATAAACATCGGTTTTGGATTTTTCAATGAAGAATAATCAATGAGTATTCTGAAATTCAATGTCACACCTTCTTAAAGATAAAGCTTCGCCAATGCGGAAGCGAAATTTGTTATCATATTTTTTTCAAAATGTCTGCTGTTATATGTTCTTTGCTTACAACTGGTTTACTGACTATGTAATCAAAGCTTTAGCCACCTACCTATCACTAGGATTATTAACAATATAACCTGCCAAGGTATGAGCCCAGTTAATTGAATAAAATATCTGAATGATTTTGGATTCACTGCAAGAGCCATTTCCTTGAATTATACTAACCAAATATAAAGCCACTGTCGTTGGATCAGCAGGCAGACACTATTGTTGTATTTGCTCACACCAAAAAACGAACGCTCAAATGTACTTGAATACGCTTTGTTGGTAGTTGTTTCTGTCGAACTCATAAACACATCTATCGCTCTTGTGCTGCGTCTGTTTGACGTCTTGGGCTCCATCGAGGTACCTAGGGGTCTCTCTCGTGGTGACAGATCGCTTGGAGTGGGCCTTTCCTTTCAGATGGAATTTTGTTTTTTTCATTTCTTTAAAGCCGGGATTTTTATTTCGCCTTATACACTGGCCAACATTTATCTTTCGTCAACTTGAAAGCCAGAATACTTTTTTTTTTAAAGTTTTACTATTCGTAGAATAAGAAGAGCTGTTGTAGGTCTACTCAACGCTTTCGTCGAGGCTGGTTTTCAGTTTTTGGCTAAGTCCTGTTATTTCAGCAACCACTGGTCAGTGAAACTTGAAATATGTCATCAGTACCATCAAGGACACAGGTATACACATGTTCCATAACTCTGTATGGCATTTAAGCGAAAGCATGACCCTTTTATTACTTTGAATTTCGCGTTTAAGTTCTTTTTTGTCAAAGCCATTTATTTTAACAACTGAAAGTCGTACATCAACAAAACTTCAGTAAAGCTTGGAATATCAAGGGCACTAGTAGACACATGTTCAATATTAACTCTGTATTACATTTAAGCAAAGTTGTGTTCTTTTTCGACTTCAAAATTCTTGTTTTTAGGCAAGTCCTTTATTTCAATAGGTGATTGTTAATTATTAATACCTTGGCATTGCATGTGGCTGAAGCTGCTTCTTAAGCATGTTAAGTCCACTTACATGTTGATTATATTCACAAAGTCCATCGCACAAGTACCAGGACCCTTTGTAATACTACCATGACCACTGCATACCACATTGATTACTAAGAAATATAAAAAGATCGGACAGGAAAAGTAGCATTCAAGGAGGACAGTCAACCACAAAACACAGAAACAAACACGCAAACAGACAAACAAGAAGGCAAAAGTAATAATAAATACAATCGACATCACAAACACAAAAGGGTTGACAATAGGGCTACCGCCTTGGAACGGCCAGTGGCAAAGTAGGCCACTGGGGGTTTAGACCGGTTCTAGGGTGCACCAAACCTCACACTTACCCTTCTGTCATCCCATTAAAACAGGACAGTGTAAATAAAGACATCCCCGCTATGATCTAATCTCTAACCAACAATGCAGCACCAACATTGATTACAATCATGTCCAAAGTACATGACATGTATAACTATCATGGCTACTCTTTATCTCATTTTCTACTACCATGCCCACTGTATATTGTAAGTATTACTACCATGACCACTGTATATTGTAAGTATTACTACCATGACCACTGTATATAGTAAGTATTACTACCATGACCACTGTATATAGTAAGTATTACTACCATGACCACTGTATATTGTAAGTATTACTACCATGACCACTGTATATTGTAAGTATTACTACCATGACCACTGTATATAGTAAGTATTACTACCATGACCACTGTATATTGTAAGTATTACTACCATGTATATAGGAAGTATTACTACCATGACCACTGTATATTGTAAGTATTACTACCATGCCCACTGTATATTGTAAGTATTACTACCATGACCACTGTATATAGTAAGTATTACTACCATGACCACTGTATATTGTAAGTATTACTACCATGCCCACTGTATATTGTAAGTATTACTACTATGCCCACTGTATATTGTAAGTATTACTACCATGCCCACTGTATATTGTAAGAATTACTACCATGCCCACTGTATATTGTAAGTATTATCACCATGCCCACTGTATATTGTAAGTATTACTACCATGCCCAATGCATATTGTAAGTATTACTACCATGACCACTGTATATTGTAAGTATTACTACCATGACCACTGTATATTGTAAGTATTACAACCATGACCACTGTATATTGTAAGTATTACTACCATGCCCACTGCATATTGTAAGTATTACTACCATGCCCACTGCATATTGTAAGTATTACTACCATGCCCACTGCATATTGTAAGTATTACTACCATGCCCACTGTATATTGTAAGTATCACTACCATGACCACTGTATATTGTAAGTATTACTACAATGACCACTGTATATAGTAAGTATTACTACCATGCCCACTGAATATTGTAAGTATTACTACAATGCCCACTGTATATTGTAAGTATTACTACCATGCCCATTGTATATTGTAAGTATTACTACCATGACCACTGTATATTGTAAGTATTACAACCATGACCACTGTATATTGTAAGTATTACTACCATGACCACTGTATATTGTAAGTATTACTACCATGCCCACTGTATATTGTAAGTATTACTACCATGCCCACTGTATATTGTAAGTATTACCACCATGCCCACTGTATATTGTAAGTATTACTACCATGACCACTGTATATTGTAAGTATTACTACCATGCCCACTGTATAGTGTAAGTATTACTACCATGCCCACCACTGTATATAGTAAGTATTACTACCATGACCACTGTATATTGTAAGTATTACTACCATGACCACTGTATATAGTAAATATTACTACCATGACCACTGTATATTGTAAGTATTACTACCATGACCACTGTATATTGTAAGTATTACTACCATGCCCACTGTACATTGTAAGTATTACTACCATGACCACTGTATATTGTAAGTATTACTACCATGACCACTGTATATAGTAAGTATTACTACCATGACCACTGTATATTGTAAGTATTACTACCATAACCACTGTATATTGTAAGTATTACTACCATGACCACTGTATATAGTAAGTATTACTACCATGACCACTGTATATTGTAAGTATTATTACCATGCCCACTGTATATTGTAAGTATTACTACCATGACCACTGTATATAGTAAGTATTACTACCATGACCACTGTATATAGTAAGTATTACTACCATGCCCACTGTATATTGTAAGTATTACTACCATGACCACTGTATGTAGTAAGTATTACTACCATGACCACTGTATATTGTAAGTATTACTACCATGACCACTGTATATTGTAAGTATTACTACCATGACCACTGTATATTGTAAGTATTACTACCATGACCACTGTATATAGTAAGTATTACTACCATGACCACTGTATATTGTAAGTATTACTACCATGACCACTGTATATAGTAAGTATTACTACCATGACCACTGTATATTGTAAGTATTACTACCATGACCACTGTATATTGTAAGTATTACTACCATGACCACTGTATATAGTAAGTATTACTACCATGACCACTGTATATTGTAAGTATTACTACCATGACCACTGTATATTGTAAGTATTACTACCATGCCCACTGTATATTGTAAGTATTACTACCATGCCCACTGTATATTGTAAGTATTAATACCATGCCCACTGCATATTGTAAGTATTACTACCATGACCACTGTATATTGTAAGTATTACTACGTAAGTATTACTACCATGACCACTGTATATTGTAAGTATTACTACCATGACCACTGTATATTGTAAGTATTACTATCATGCCCACTGTATATTGTAAGTATTACTACCATGACCACTGTGTATTGAAAGTATTACTACCATGACCACTGTATATTGAAAGTATTACTACCATGACTAATAAGACTAAATACCACATTTATTTCTACCATGATCACTGAATACCCCATTCATTACTACCATGACCACTGAATACCCCATGTATTACTACCATGAGCTATGCATACTACATTTATTACTACCAGCCCCGTGTGGGTCCGGGTGTCCCGTTTGGTTACGGGGCAAAGAATAGGGCCTCTGCAGATCCCATTGGAGGAAAAGGCAGAGGGGTAGAACCCCCCGCCACCCCCATCCCCCTTCCCCCCCGCACCAAATTCATGTTCATTTGATAATTTTTTGTTCATGCTCATTAAGGTCTTCATCATGACCCCTGCATTGTTCCAGGTGCCATCTCGCTGATATCACTAGAGCAGTGGCAGAAAAACAATAACGTCGCTCCAGCATAAGTGGAGTGTCTACAATAGAATTTGCAGCTACTCTGCAGTTCAGGGTGAGAAGGTTCTAGGCCCGTTCTCCATATTTTATCTCGATGTAAATGGAAGATGAGTCTGACATGTTCATTCCTTTTATGCGCCATATAACCTTTCATGTGTTGGTGCGCCTTAAAACTCCAATTCAATTCAATACTATTCAATTATTACTACCATGAGCACTGATACCATTTATAATATATCTCATGTCAAACACCTTAATGATATATAGTCTTTTTTTGTAATGTCACCCCAGTATAATGACTGTCTTATGATTGTGAAGTCAAGCAAGTTTATAATTATGTATTGGGATGTCCTATGCTGGACAGTGTATGCATACATACGAAAATGAAAATCAGTGAACATTTACTAAAATGGCTGACAGAGTTTGCACAACTTTCTGAAGATGATTTGAAGTTTATTCGTGAGTTCACAGCTGAAGATTCCGAAAGAACACAAAGAACCATCTGCCATATGCTGAGAATAGTGATTTTGAACAGAGAGAAGTAACAATGTTTTTTCATGTTTTATTTCAAAGAAATATTTAGCAGAACCAAATATATTTTTCAAACATATTTTCCAGTATAATAAAATAAATAGCCTTAGAAGGTTGACAAATGTTCACTGTCACCCTCACAGGATTGCAATCTTAACATACTACCATGAACAATGTATATCACAGTTAGGTCATTATTCTGTATTTTTTGATTTAAGAACCATCAAGACAGAGACTAGCTGTAGGAGGAAGGGAAACAAATACAAATAAACTATCAAATTCCTTATGGAATAAAATATCTAATTTCGTTTTGTCCGTAAAACGAATTATCAAAAAATAATGGCCTTATACAACCATGACTTATGTATACCTTATTAATTATAACCATGACTTTATATGAATATCATGTTCATTATTACCTTGATCAATGTATACCAAATTACTACCATGATCACTTTATAACACTTTATACAACACAATTACTCCCAACATTGCCAGTGTATGCCATGACTAATGTGTACCACATGTATTACTACCATGATCTATGTACATCACATTTATTACAACCATGAATACTATCACTGTCTTCTACAACTCATTTTAGCTGGAGAGCAGAAGTTGTTGATGTATCCAAATTGTGGTTAAACATTTCCATGTTGAATACAGTGGCTGATGAAGTAGATCTACATTCATCATATTGACTTGAAGAGGGAGCCAGATTATTTTTTCCTCTAATTGGATTCACAGCTAGATTATTGTTTTCCAAGAATGTGAGAGTAAATTAACAGTGCCTGGTGTAATACTGTATGTTATCAATATGAAACTAATACTTCGCCTCAAACAACCAGATCTCCACTTGTTATTTAGCGCTTGATGTGTTTATGTGTGCGTTATGTTTATGTGTTATTACGTAATGCCTATTTAGTGTTAAAATGCTACTGCATAGCAATAAATAGCCGTGGTTTAGTGGTTCAGCGTACATGCTTTAAATCTTTCAAGTGCAAGGCTGTGAATCAAATCCCGTTCAGCGCAACTATTTTTTATCACGTATATCATGAAGCCGTATATTTATCGATGTTACCTGCACGAAGGCTAAGTAAACATGTGAAATTTTACGCATCGATTTCTGGTTATATACCGACTTTTCGGGTGTTCGTCGTTTTGAAACTACTTCACACGGGACTCATTCATATTCATGAGTTATTGCCAGTTAAAATAGGGACATATGTTGCTTTAAGAGTAGGAGCGTCAAGTACATTGCCCCCGACGAATGGTTGCCAAAGTCACCTGATGCTGCTCCAATGGACTTTGGAATTGTGGGTGTCCTGAAGCGCCGTTTACAGAAGCAAAAAACAATACCATCTTTGGTCTTAAAAAAGCCTTAAAGGACGAGTGGCAGAAAATTGACCAAACAGTCATTAACAAGACTCTGAAATCATTGCAACAAAGATGAAAGCTGATATACTACTTCCGCGGTTCCCAAATAGAGCATTTATTACAATAAAATGTAAGTAAGTAATATTGTATAGCTGTTTCATGTGTGTTCATAAATAAGTTGAACACCTCTCGTACACCGCGCAATGTTAATTTGCCACGGGCATTTTATGAGTAGACCTCGGTTTAAAGTCTCACCCGAAAGACGGGTAAGGTAGGAAATAGTTTTTAAATATGTCGATTATAAACTCAAATTCGGTCCTGGCGATGCTGGCCATTACACCACGGCGCTACCTACATACCGATATGATGTCCCGCGTTAAAGTCGATCGCTATAATACCCGATTTTGCCACTAGCTGATAAACATGATATTACGAATAAATACGCGCCTTCAAGGCGGCATGTGATTTAAGTATAGCATATGTAGCTTTAAGGAGAAAACATTATAATTTTGGAATTGAACGGCGCCGGTAGTTGACAAAAATATGATATTTAAAAAAACACATGGCATTTCAGGTCATTTAAAATGGAGGTTAGGGAGAGCAAAAGAAGACAACTGTACATTCGTTTGTTTAGATGCGGGGTATAACGTGACATCAAGAGTGCCTGTATCTGATTGCCGTGCATCTCCTTATAAGGGAGATTCATAAGAAATTGAGTAATCTAGATCGTCTGCGACTCTTGATTTCTAAGATAAACGTCTCAAATCTTTCTTCAAATATAACTGAAGCGGCATCCATTTTACCGAAATACTGGTATCGTTTCCGATTAGTTGACAGACACAACCAACAGAAAGACAATGCACTGTTTCTTAAAGTAATAAATAAATAAAGAGGAAAACTTTATCCGACGAAGTAAATATGGATGGTCAAACATACTTCAATACAAAACTAATTACGGACATGTGGTTTCGCTATCACTTTTTCTTTCTTTCTGCACATAGGGTCAAGTAGTATGTATACTGAAGCAAAAAATAAATGCAACTCGGGAATTTCCGCTGTATATTGTATGTACAATATGCTGCTGTTAATCGAATGGTACATGGCTACGTAAGACCTTGCCTTTCGGGAAAAAGATTAAAGCAACACATAACACAGCAAATAATATTCCTTCAAAGTTTCATTATTGACAGAGTACGAGTTTGGCTCAATCATGTGAGCAAACTTAGGATGCACAATTTTGCAAACTCTTTACGTTAAATATAGAAATGAAATGGCTCAGTTTTTTAAAGAGGAACTTCAACAATTATAAATTTCTTGGTACAAAGTGTACTTTGATTAAAACGTCTACAACATCACACCTGTGTCCTTTCTCTAAATAATTGCAACATTTTATAAAAAAACAAAACGAAACATTTTGGGATTTCTTTATAATATTATGTGGAATTAAGTGTGCATTATATACAATATATAGCTGAAATTCCCAAGTTGCGTTTCTTTTTCGCTTCAGTATATTTAAATCAAGCATCGAATATTATCAAATCCAGCAATTGTGTAATTTCCATAATCATTGCCTGGTCTAATATCACTAAGATATCGACACCGCACAATTGCAACTGGTGTCCACTTGTATATAGTCCCAATCAAACCCGAGTTCCGGTCGTCTTCGAACCAGAGCCATGACGTAGGATTTACGTGGAATGCATTGTGAAGAGTATCTGTAATGAAAACAAATGATGTGAATAAACAAACGTGAACTTGTATGGCACTGCTTTACTAAAAATAAAGCGAAACGTTTTATCATAAATTTTAATATAAAATACATGTAATCCATCCATCCATCCATCCATCCATCCATATAAATACAGGTAATCCATCCATCCATCCATCCATCCATCCATCCATCCATCCATCCATCCATCCAAACATCCATCCATCCATCCATCCATATAAATCCATCCATCCATCCATCCATCCATCCATCCATCCATCCATCCATCCATATAAATACAGGTAATCCATCCATCCATCCATCCATCCATCCATCCATCCATCCATCCATCCATCCAACCATCCATCCATCCATCCATCCATCCATCCATCCATCCATCCATCCATCCATCCATATAAATACAGGTAATCCATCCAACCATCCATCCATCCATCCATCCATCCATCCATCCATCCATCCATCCATCCATATCCATCCATCCATCCATCCATCCAGCCATCCATCCATCCATATAAATACAGGTAATCCATCCATCCGCCCGTCCGTCCATCCGTCCCGTCCGTATCCGTCAGTCCGTCCTTCTGTCTGTCTGTCTATCTGTTTGTCTATCTATATATGTATATATAGCATGTATTTTATATTTATGTTACATAGCATGTATTTTATATTAAAATTAATGTTTTCTATCTTTACCCATAGTTGTATTTAGCTATTAAAATGTTATTATGATCCTCCTTGTTTTACTGTTTAATTTTCTTTTTTTCTCTACAATATATGTTATTTTTCTATAGATTTTCACTATAACATCTAAAACTAAATATACCATTGTCTATATTAGATACAACTATAGTATATGATATACATATTTCAAAGCGTACAGTACTAAATGATTCAGTACACCAACAACCATCAAGCAGCCTTGAAATATTGTTTCAATACGTTGTGAATAACTTGGAAATAACGTTCGGCCAAGTATGATACTTTAGATATTTATTGTAAATTGTCACATTTGAACACTTTTATCTGGCTACGTTTGTTTTTGTTTTGGTATCTTAGCTGAAAACACAAATTTATAGCCTAATTTGTAGTTTCTAATTTCCTATTATCGTTATATTTCGATTTCCCCTTTTATGCGCACCCTAGAGCCATACATGTAGTTTAAACCCCAAATTCGCTTTTTTGACTCTGACCATTCCATGGCGGCACCCCTATTGTTAACACTTTTATGTCTGCGGTGTCGCAGACATTGTTTCTAGTTCTCCTTGTTATTGCTGTTTGTTGTGTATGCGCGCTTTTGGTTGACTGTATTTTATGAATGCTACTTGTTCTGTTCGACTTTTATACCTACTGAGTTTATTGCGTGGCATTAACAAAATGCCGTCAACCTTGATTTTCGCGGGTCCCGTAAAAACGTGTCTTACTGTTATAGGCAAAGAATGATTATACATAGTGCTGATTCGTCAGTCAAATCAATTAACATACATTTGTCAGAAGCCAGCGTAACAATGGCCCTTACCTATGCGTCTTGTCCTCGACTGAGTACAACATGCAATGTTTGTGGGAACTTAAGGCTATGCTGTCCCACACACATGGCTTTTTTCATATCGCATATATAGAAGCTTTGCCTATCTATAAGTTCAAAATTAGATATGTAATTTTCCTCAAATTTGGAATAGTTCTTGAAACTGGGTATCTTACCAAATAATAAAGAATTCCATATGCAAATAAACTGATTGAAGCTAAGAGCCTAAATCGAAGCTATTATACATTGATTGGACAGAGTACAAGCGGAATGTATCTGTTTATTCATTATAAACGTTAATGAAGGTATCAGTTTATTCATTATAAACTTTAATGAAGGTATCAGTTTATTCATTATAAACTTCATTATAAACTTTAATGAAGGTATCAGTTTATTCATTATAAACTTTAATGAAGGTATCAGTTTATTCATTATAAACTTTAATGAAGGTATCAGTTTATTCATTATAAACTTTAATGAAGGTATCTGTTTATTCATTATAACCTTTAATGTTATTTTCGTTAGTCCTCTTTAAAGGGTGTGCACCTGTCTTTGCGGCTAAATTTGTTCGAAATAAAATAAGCTGTAAAATAGCTAATTAAAAACCTGCAATAGTTCAAGGATATTGATGGAACATTAACTGTTTCCTAAAATACCGCGAAATAAATTACAGCAATCTTATCAGGCCACGGAAAAAATAGTTGTCACGCGGAGCTCCTCCGCGTATCAGTACACGACGTTCACGTTGCAATACATTGAGATTTTGGTTACCGCCAAGTTTAAAATAGCTAAAAGTAGATATAAAAGTCGAACAGGAAATGTAGCATTTAAGGACCTCGGTCGACCAAAAAACACGCTGACATCAACGTTAGGAGATAAAAAACGAATTGTTTGAACAATTCTAAAAAAAAACAATACTAACCACCACTCTGCAACGATACGAGAACAATCTGCTAGATTTCCCTCAAGAATTATACCTCAGAGAATGTATCATAATCATTATGAAAGGCGGCTTATGCCATGCCTCTTATAGATTAAAGTGTTTGCCAAGTACAAGTAAAGTGGGATTGGCTACTAAGAGTGATGATAAGAAAAAATATAACACTATTGCCTTTTCAGCCTTATACATTATCCCAAAATATAAGCATTCTCTAGATGGTCTGGCTTATATCAGAGTTAACTGTGTCAAATTTAAAAAAAAAAATGGTAGGTAAAATATTGAGGACTGTTTTTGTTTTTTGTTCTACTGACATGTTTTTCGACATTTTAGTGCTGGTAGGACGATTCAACCTTAGCATAGTTTGTATGAGGAATACATACTGAAAATAGGATCCTATAAAAGCAAAGAATACAAACAAAAGGGGTTGTCATTTTAAAGAATGTGTAATATCATCTTGCAAAACCCTTAGCTTTTGCGAACTTTCTGATGTTACCGTTGCAAGCAAATGGACGTTTCCCAAGTTCTATGGATGGCCGTTTGATGAAGTTGCGCATGACATTGCAGTAACTCATACTTTAAATATGAAGTTGCGCGTCACACATGGCATTGCAGTAACTCATACTTTAAATGATGAAGTTGCGCGTCATACATGGCATTGTAGTAACTCATACTTTAAATGATGATGTTGCGCGTCACACATGGCATTGCAGTAACTCATACTTTAAATGATGAAGTTGCGCGTCACACATGGCATTGCAGTAACTCATACTTTAAATGATGATGTTGCGCGTCACACATGGCATTGCAGTAACTCATACTTTAAATGATGAAGTTGCGCGTCACACATGGCATTGCAGTAACTCATACTTTAAATAGTGAACTCATTTCTCTTATTTTGCCTATAACTATTATAGAGACTATAAGAGACTATTACTGATTAGAATAATTGAAATGGGGTTTTACGGCGCACCAACGTAAACAGGTTTTTGGCACCAACATGGATAAACATTCCAGATTCAGTCTACATTTACATCTAGACAAAAGTATGCAGAATGGGCCTAGAACATTCTCACCTGCGGAACTGCTTTTTGCTACATATTAAGTAGCATCTGAAGCAATATAGGAATGCTGATGAAGACAGTATAACTCGTTTTTGTGCAGATGATACATCTCTTGCAAGTACTTCGTCTAATATTGCAGATCTTGAGGGAACCTTAAATCACGATCTTAATATTATATCTGCTTGGTCTTAACAGTGGCTTGTCGATTTTAATCCAACTAAAACTGAAGCTATTATTTTTACTCTCAGAAGAAATATACAACAGCCCTCGTTGATTTTTAATAATATGCCAGTTAAAGTTGAACACGTTTAGTCATGACGGTAAATGGCACGAACATATTACCAATATTATTACGTCAGCCTCTAAAATATTAAGAATGATGCGGAAAATAAAGTTTTTAATCAATCGTAAAGCTTTAAACCAAATATATTTATCGTTTTTGAGACCAATACTTGAATATGCTTCTGTTATTTGGGACGGCTGCACACAATACGAAAAAGACACTTTAGAAAAAATTCAAAATGAATCAGCTCGCATCGTCACTGGATTAACACGATTCTATTCGTAATTTATATACCGAAATTGGGTTGTTACCGTTAGAAGACAGAAGAAAGTACAAACAATTAATAATTGCTTATGATGTTAAAGCTGGTTATTTGCCTGATTATTTTGCAAATTTATTCCCTGACATAGTTGGCATAGTTGCTCCTTACAACTTAAGAAATTCAAATGATTACGTATCTATTCATACGAGAACGCAGCTATTTAGTAATTCGTTCATTCCCTCATGTATATCGTTATGGAATACAATACCTGAACACATACGAACTGCAGACTCTCTTTCTGCTTTAACAAATCTTATTACAAATCAATACTTTAATCCGCCTAAAATACCTATTTTCTATTTTTCTGGAATTCGTCTGTATTTCATGCACGGATAAGAAACAAATGCTGTAACCTGAAATATGATTTGTTTGCAAACAAAATCAAAGAAAACGCAACCTGTGAGAAGTGTTGGCATAAAAAGGAGGACGCCGAACATTATATTTTGCAATGTCCGTTTTATTTCAATAAACGACTTCGTCTTTTTCATGCTACCCGTCCATTTCACCCGCTTTGCGTTCGTGTATTTTTATTTGGAATAATATACAGATAAAGATAATGGCACTATTTTAATCATGTTCACCTAAACGATTTGATAACGACTAGAGATAATATACACTATTATGACACCCGCTCGGGGCAGGACCCTACAATCACAGCATCATCACTCATTCCTTCTTGTTTAATATTTCCTAGAACTTTATTCTATTTACTCCTCTCCTTTTTTCTTCTTCTTTTGTTCATCGAAAAATGTATTTGAATATTTTATGTTAATTATATTGCAATCTTATTAACTGTTAATTACAATATTGTTGGGACGGGCCTTTATTAATGTTGGAAGAACTTGTGGCCCAACCCTTTTGCTTGTATATAGAATAAAGCAATAAATATGTTTAGAGTAAGACTTTTAAGGAACAATGGCAAAACGGATAAAATGAACATCAACTCGGAGAGACTTTACCCCTCTGCATATTCTTGGCCGGGTACCACAGGGGGCCTGATTTGAAGTAGGATATGCTTCAAATCATGTGTACCAGCATAACGTCGTATGATGTTACAGGATAAACCTCAAGTTTTCATTTTTCTTTATGAATCTCAATATATAGAACAGTCCTTCTTTTTTACCAGATCACGCTTGAATTTTATTATTAACTGCCTGATTTAATAACTTGTTAACCATGATGACCCAATCGTTAAAACTCGGCCAATTCCGTCATACTTCGGGATACCGCCTCGTGTGTATATCGAATCTTCGGTACGTTCACAATCTTGACATTCTGTTCGCCCGAAGACAACGGCACAGAAAATAGTGCACTGTGGCTAAGCTGTTGCTACATAAACAATACAGCCGTTAGCCACACGTGTTGATGTATTCTTTGCGTTGCATGTTTGTTATTTACAATACAGATGAAGGTTGTATCACTGCTTTCATGTAAATAAACTATAGATGGAGCAATCGGCTAAATGACATTACAGTACTTTGAAGATAACCAGATTTCGAATGCAAATTTGTTTTGGTGGTCACGCTAGTATGACGTTACCAATATAGTGACCTTCGATATTCATTCGAGTAATGCTGCGAAGTAGTGTACGAGATGTTACGAATGCATGATGACCTTCGAGACGCTCCTATTCCCGTAAACGCAGCAGAAACCTTACCATTGAAATATCTCTATTAAACACAAATTGGATTTATTTGTTAAACTTGTACTTCCGGTATTGAACTACGGATCTGAAGAACGGGGATTTTCTACGGCTTTAAATATTGAAAGAGTGCATACTCCTTTTTGTAAGAAAGTATTAAATGTTAAAAGATGTACACAAAATGATTGTGTTTATGGAGACCTAGGAAGGACTAATCTAATTAATCAAAGGTATTTAAATATTTTGAAATATTGGTTACAAATTATTGGATGTCATGAAAATAAATTTGTAAAACATGTTTATAATCTGAGGAGACGTGATGCTGAGTTACATCCAAATAAGAAAAACTGGGTCACTTTATTAAAACATTTATTAGCATCACGTTCTGTTTATGATGCTTGGCTTTTCCAAGGTGTAGGCAACAATAATTTATTTCTTTACAGTGTTAAACAACGATTACACGATACCTTTATTCCAGATATGCACTCCCGATTGGAAAATTCAAGCAGAGCTAATTTTTACACTTTGATAGTAGATAACTATGTTATGAAACCTTACTTATATGTTTTAAATATACCAAAGTATAGAAATGCATTATCAAGTCTAAGACTATCATCTCATAACTTCAAATAGAAGCTTGGAGATAGCATAAGCCGAATAGCATACCAATAAATGAACGTAAATGTATCACATGTGCAAAACTAGAAGATGAGTATCGCTTTGTTATTGAATGTTCATTATATAATGAGTTAAGAGAAAGATATATAAAGAGGTATTATTGGAAAAGACCAAGTATGATTGAATGTTTATAAATTTTAAATAGTGAAAATCCCAAAAGTATAAAAAATCTGAGTGTCTTTGTTTTTAAAGCCTTTGAGATAAGAAGGCTAAATGTGTTAGATAATAGTAATTAGTGTACAAAATACATTTTATTATTAAAATATATGAAACTTACTCTTTAATATTAAGACAAGTTAACTTAAAGTTGATTTTGTTTTGTTCTGTTTTTTAACAAAGATTTCAAATGTTATTAAAGTTTCTCTTTTTTATGATGTTTTCTGTAAAAGGTGAAATAAAGTTATTTAGGATTTAAATGACTGTCATCTTCTCCGCATTTATTTTGCGATTAAAGATTTTTTAAAATGTATTAATAATAACAATTCCATGCATGACTGAACATATTTCTTGAATTGTTACTTTCAAAAGCTTTATAAGTATATATCGTGTTGATGTTGAAACACTAGTACTTTTGCACATAACTATTGCATGTACCTGCTATCAACCTTGTATATATATACATATATATGTTTTTTATCCTCATGGGTCTTATGACCTTGTGGAATTTTGCCGAATAAAATATGTGAAACGGTCACGCGCCATATTGTCATTGTTTTCAACAAATATTCCCTACTGATATATGGATTGCGTTAACATCATTTATTAATAGATGCTATTGTAAATTCTTGCTATGTTTATCAGTAAGAGGAATCATTACATGTCTACAGTTCACAATTAGATCAGGTCACTGACAGGTATAATGTAGATAATTAACAAATCCTGTTTCTACACAAATTGGTCCTTTGGGATCATCCCACCCACTATGTGTGGCTTTAGACTACAATTAAGTCGGTGTTAAGAGGTATGACAGTTGCATTATTTCTGACGAACAGACTCAATACAACCGAGTTATCATTTAATGAACAGGGGTATCAACTAAATACTGTACAGATAGTATTATATACGATAGTAAGAGCGCTTCCGTGGCCGGGATGGTAAAGACGCTGAAACAGTCTCGCCACTCACCGCTGCGGGTTCAAATCCCACTGGGAGCTCGACTTGTAAGTGAGAATGTGTCAATTCTTACAAATGCAGGAGGTAACAGTACTGGTTCTACCCAGGAAAAGGTGGATGATCTGCCTCCACCACAACCAATCGACCATCATATATAATATAACATGTATTCAAAATGATGTAAAGTATCATTCAAAAAACCATAAAAGGAAGAAAGAAACGCAGCTCGGGAATTTTCGCTATATAATGTATACACCGCACACTTAGTTCAGTGTAATATTCCAGAGAAATCCCAAGATGTTTTTTTAAAAACGAGTTACAGCTAGTTAGAAAAAGAGATGAGGCTATGCTGCAGTAGATTTTCTTTAACGGCAGAATAATGTGTAACACGAAATTCATTAATGTTGAACATCCGCATTGAAAATTTGAGCCATTTCAGTCCTGTATTTAATTTAAGGAGATTTCCCATGTTGACGTACTAAGGAAACTGCTCACATTCATCAAACTTTTGAGCACAAGAATCGAACTCAACTCAAAATCTCAATTTTTTTAATTCCAAAAAAACTACATTTTTACAAGCAAATTACTATATTTACTTACAGAAACGAGTAACTTTAAAGATAATTTAACAGAAAATGTCTGAAAATCACAATGCTTACTCATACTTTTGTGTTGATAGGGTTTGCAAAAAAAATAGATTTTGAGTCTGATTCTGATTCTTGTGCTCAAAAGTTTGATGAATATTTGAGCCAAATGCATGTTTATCAATAATGAAATTTTGAAGGGATATTAATTGGTATGTTATGTGTTGTTTTAGTCTTTTTCCGAGAGGAAAGGTCTAATGTATCCATGTACCATTCGATTAACATGAGCCTATTTTACATACAATAAATAGCGTAAACTCCCAAGTCGCGCTTCATTTTTCCTGTAGTAGAGCAAGACGTTTGTTTTACCTGTTTGATTTAATTGCCCTACAGCAATAAGGACACCTTCTGTTTTCCGACACTAAAGCGTCAAAATCACAGGTTACTCTGTAGAACCACTGATACTGATTAGAACTGTCTGTAGGCTGAAACACTTCAACGTCTGTATTGTTCATGTCTTTTGCCCGCAAAAGTAGGACCCACTCTGTCCTAAATGGACATACTGGTTGAGCAATACCTATGTCGAAAACTGATCGTTTCTGAAACAAATAAGGCATTTAGTGAAATATTATAGCAGATGTATAGACGTTTTAATCTTAGACCAACAGTTTATTAAATGTTCATTTTTTTATTACGTAGCTGGCGATATTATATAACTATTTTTTAAAAACATAACGTTACCCCCATATTGGGGACATGGAACCGTCAGGCTAACACTAACTTTCAATGGAGGAAGCAGTAGTTAGGCTAGTAAGTGAGTTAATCATGATAACAAGCACAACAACAATCCGCGGTTGTGTGACAACAATCCGCGGTGGTGTGACAACAATTCGCGGTGGTCACTACAATCCGCGGTGGTGTCACAACAATCCACGGTGCTGTTACAACACTCCGCGATGGTGTCAAAGCAATCCGCGGTAGTGTAAAGCAATCCGAGGTGGTGTCAAAACAGTCCGCTGTGGTGTCAAAGCAATCCGCGGTTATGTCACAATACAATCCGCGCTGGTGACACAACACTCCGTGGCTGCGTCTATATCACGCAAATCCCGTTTACTATGCAAGCACCATGACACCCCGCCTAAATCAATAATAGGAATATATCATAAATCAATCCCATATAACGTAGAACAGTTCTTCAAAAACAAGCGAGCACATATGTGTAAAAATAACTAGTATCATCAACACATTCAGCATTATCATGAAAAAGAAAACCGTCATAGCTTTAATTACATCTATGCAATATATGCCCCCGAACATCATCACATTAACAGCCAATATGTTACCTTAATTGAATGATTCTTTTCATGTGTGAAGGGGGGAAGGGGTGGTGGAAATCTGCCACCAACTTGAAGTCGCCTGTCCATAAGTGCAGGATGGTTTTTAAGAGTTATATACAGTCCTTTTAAATCCCTTTGCATTTTTGCTGATTCTTCCTCCTCCAGTTTCACTATTATATTTTCAGCTTGCCATGTCTCTAGTATTATGTCAACATAATCTGAAGAACAGAAAAGTAGAATACAAGGTTTTATGTTAATATGTAAATTAAACGTGCGCGTTCTTGAATAACTGAAAACAGTGATATATATTGTGTACACTTTCGGACTAGAACGCAGAGATACCTACACTAAAAAAGTGTTCACGTCTAGTTTTGAAAATATTTAAAAAAAGAAAAAGTTATGGCAAATGTCTCGGTTTGACTGAGATTGTTCATGAGCGGTAGTGAAATATGCTAGCTACCGCTCACGCCCTCTAGCCCCGGGAACTCAATATTCATAAAATCAATAGTACACAATTTTAACCATCCCGAAGATGGCATGCATACGGCGGTGGACATGGAGTTATTTGCTTCCCCATGTCGTTGTCCCAGTATATAATAAAATTAAATGCCCCGAAGAGCGAAATAAACATAATGGAATTTAGTTGGGAGCAGCGGTTATGAAGTTGAGTTGAATGGGAAAACAGAAGATAACATTGCTGAGTATTTTGTAAAAGTATGTCTGTGCATTTCAATATAGTGTACTTTTGTCAGTTATGGATTTTGTGGATGCTTTCGAAGTTGATAAATATAGCGCAGATGTGTTGTTATTGGTGTGAACAACATGTTTTATTTCATCAAGAAGGGAGTAAGCTTTATATTTTCACGAATGTTCGTTTTATGATTTGCCTTAACATGTAATCGAAGTGTATGCAGAAAAGGTATATTTTCGACAACGTCGTAGGCTCAGTATGGTAAACTTGCTATTTTCCATTCACCTTAATTTCCAAAATACAATTTCAATCAGCTAGACTAGTTTTGTTAGTTAAATTATTTCCAATCTCTAATGATACATCTTTCATATCAACCTTCTGAAAAAGTTGCATTTTGAAGGAAAAAAAAGGCCAACTGTCATTTCCACTATAAATGAAAACAATTCCTAAAATACATGACCGAAGTTCAAAAAATACATCTCATAATTAGGCTTTTTCCAATAAAATCTTATACATTAAAAGTTACATTCTAAAAACAGTTTTTGACCTTGAACAATTTGGTTCCATCAGTGAAAATAAAAAATTCTATATTTCACCTGTATATGTAATACCACTTTTATTTCACTGCTTAACTCCACTATTTAAATGCTAAACATAACACAAATATTGTTTATTTAGAAATGGATTTGTCTCAACTAATCAACTGCCAAATTAAAGAAAGACAAAAATATCGGACAGGGAAAGCAGCATTCAAGGACGACAGTCAACCACAAAACACAAATATTAACACGCAAACAGACAAACGAGAAGGCAAAAGTAATACAAAATGCAAACGACATCACAAACACAAAAGGGTTGACAATAGGGCTACCGCATTGGAACGGTCAGTGGCAACAAAGGCCACT
This sequence comes from Cyrtodaria siliqua, assembly GCA_037043455.1. Taxonomy (NCBI): domain Eukaryota; kingdom Metazoa; phylum Mollusca; class Bivalvia; order Adapedonta; family Hiatellidae; genus Cyrtodaria; species Cyrtodaria siliqua. Next base: position 61,353 of record JAWPHD010009429.1, on the reverse strand, counting down.
GGGGTTTAAACCGGTTCTAGGGTGCACCAAACCTCACACTAAATTACCCTACTGTCAACCCATTAAAACAGGACAGTGTAAATAAAGAAATCCCCGCCATGATCTAATCTCTAACCAACAAGGCAGCATCAATAGGCAATATAAGTAAAACACAAATATGACAAACTTTAAAACAAGTGTCGTTTATCTTTAATGTAACAAAACATATCTTAAAATGAATGTTTAAGTAGAGAAGTTTCATTTAAACTTGTTTGAACATTAGTTGAATGTACTAGAGTAGAACAGACTTTGTTTTATTATCCCTCGACAATAAGTCTAGGACGGATCGAGGGCATCCCTACTTACAATGTTCATAATATTTCATGCTTTAAGTCTGATAACTCTCATGAGCATATGAATGATACTTCAACAAATACTCAAAATAGATACAATGACGCGACAGTGTCATAAAGTAATTCATATAATACAAATAACAACATACAATACCATGGCAATCACTATTTAAATGTACTTTTCCTTTCAGGTATAACATCAATTATATTCCTCATTGCCACCAATGTTAAAATGTCACTGTTAATGATTTGCTGCAACTTCAAGTATGGACAATGCATCATATAGAAAAATAGTTTTCCTCTTGAAACGTCAGCAGAAAAGGTGGGGTCACAAGACATGTAAGAAAAAGTAGATATAAAAGTCGAACAGGAAAACGCAGCATTCATGGACCACAATCAAATACGAAAGTGCACAGAAACAAACAACAGCCAATTGGTCTACCCCCTAGGAAAGGTCAGTGGCAAAAAAAGGCCGCTGGGGGTTTAAACAAGGTTCTAGGTTGCAGCAAACCTCAATCTTACCCTATGCAAATAAAGATATCCCCGCCAGGTTTTATTCTCTAACTAAGATGGCAGCATTAATAGCAATATAAGTAAAACACATAAATGATCATGTATATATAATATAAAAAAACAAAAGCCTATAAAGCTACAAAGCTAGTACTCAATGACTTGGCAGAGCAACAAGAGAACAAACCGTTAAGGGTACGACAAGACAAGATTTAAGACAAACCTCAAACGCTACTGAGGCTTTAGGTAGATGTCATCATTGGGTCCACAATCTGTTCAGTCATCGCAAAATCAAAGTGGAAAGCATAGTGGCGGAATGAAAATGGGTCAACCAATAATCATGCTGTTCGTGACAATATTATAAGGTCCTAACATCTTTTTATAAACTTTTTAACAAGGTTGATAGAGATTGTATGAAAGAGATTATGACCAAGGATCTTACGAAGTTTGTAAATCACATCACCATAGAAGTCAGTTTGTGACGGTCCATGTCGCAGAAGCGTTTTTTAAATTACGTTTATATTTTAAAAGTAAATCGAGGTTACTGTAATAACATTTTGCAAAGGTTTTTCGAAAGTCCTCAACTCGACAACAAGCTCTAGAAAAATGAATACGTTTAGAAAGATATACCTCATAAAAAGTAGCTCGGGAATATCCCCATCTAAATGTTGATAATTAACAATATCAAAATTAAAATGATGTCTCTATAAGACATAGATTTTACTTAAAGGTTAATATAGATTGTATGAAAGAGATTATGACAAAAGATCTTACGACGTTTGTAAATCACATCACTATAGTGAGGTTGTGCTAGTCCTTGTCGCAGAAGAGTTTTTAAATTACTTTTTTATATTTTAAAGGGCAGGGTTACGATAATAAAATTAGCATTATTTTTTCGAATTTTATTGTTACGTTGCCCTGCCGGAGTATTGTTTTAGTTATAAAAGTATTACGAATATTAAAGTCCTGGACACGACTCGAGCTCTAGACAAACGAATAATTTGAAAACGTAGACCCCATAAGACGTAGCGCGGGAAACATTCCCATCTAAGTGGGGATAATTAACAATATTAAATTAAAATTATCTGTCTTGCCATAGATTTTACTTATTATTTTGCAATTGTCATTAGAGTGATGTAAATCAAGAAAAACAGCGACAGTATCAGAAAAGATTCCTTAGGATAGATAGTATTAACCATAGTAGTAAATAATGGATTCATTTGTCAGTCATTCATAGTTGCTCACCATATGTATGCATAGATAAGAAATTTGGAAAATGTTCATCAATTATCCAGTAACCCCTATCAATATACTTTTTATACATACAACAAAATCGAATCGAATAGAAATTGGCTGTGTTTCCCTACTTATAATGCCCATTTTCAACAAAAAAGAGGGATTATTTTATTTTTTTATTTCAACATTTTATTACTTTTCAATACAATAATGTACAATAATGTACAAAAGCTATAATTATGAAATTATATTCAACAATAAATTACAATATAATGTATTGAAAAGAAAACGTTTAGTTTTAATAGAAATATATAGGGAGAAAAAGGTAGATGATAGAAAGATAGTAAAATGAAGAATATAGTATGAGTATAGTAAGAGGTATATCAATGGAAAGTGATCGTTACTAATGAACCTTCTATCTCTATATCATTTCTCAAATGTCTACAAAGTTCCTTTTGGCATTGTGTTGTTCAAGTTTGTTCTTAGAAAATGCATTAATTTCCTCAATGTCTTTTGTATAATGCAAATATCTCATAAAGTATTCAGTATCAAGGATGGTTTTATAATACTTGTTTCTGTATAGAAAGTATTTTGAAATAATAATAATAAATAGCGTTTCTGTTGTTTTTACATATTTAACCAAATGATACAGTCTTTAAATCAAAAGTAATTTGAAACCTTTTGCTTAGTAGAATTCGTTGTAATTGTGACCAAAATCTCTGGCTTATATGGCATTCCCAAAAACGATGTGTAAGCGTTTCCACATGCCTGTTGCAAAAGTCACAAAGACTTGAATTTACTAGCTTGCATTTGTGTAGTAGTTTATTGGAAGGTAAATTTCGAGTAAGATATTTATACTGAAATGCTCTTAATTTCGTATCTATTGCACATCGAAAAGGTATTAAATAAATGTGTTTCCACTCTAAATTTTCAAATTTTTCTTCCCATTTACACTTAGGATTTTTAATTATTTTTTGACATTTGTTTTCTATTAGTAATTTATATATTAATCCATTAACCTTATTTCCTTCAAGAACTTTGTTTATTAAAGATTGATGTATGTTTTCCATGTTGTTTATTGCTTCTGTCTTGAGTTTTTCTTTCCAGTAAGGTGGTATATTTGTAACAAGTGAATGGTATTTTAAAAAATCTACTTCGCTAATATCGTAAATTTGTTTGAATTCAGGAAATGTGAAAAATATTTTATTCGTATAATCGTATAACCTGACAACTGTTCAATATATTTTATCCCATGTTTTTAAATATGTTGGTTTGCCATTGATTTTAATTGCTGAATTGTTCCATATTATCCCTTTGGAAATGTTGTCTGTAGTCTGCCTAAAATTTACATATGCCCAATTTTCTATTAAATCCGTAAGAAACGTTCCCCTTATTTTTAAACTTTTTACATCTGTAGTATTTAAATTAACTTCAAAAAGCAGTTTTCCTTCTAATTTATTTATTCATTTACATATATTTCTTTCCAATGTCCTTTATTATTATCGTCTAAAATTCTCTTTATTCAACTATATTTTAAAAAATTAAGATAAAACTCTATTTTAATCATTTTAAGTTCTCCATTTTCATAATCTTGTATAATGGTTTCTGTTTTTATCTTATCTGGTTTGTCGTCCCAAAGAAAACTGAAAGTAGCTTGAGTTATTTTGTTTATGGTGTCTTTTTGTGAGTTTTCAAGAACTGGTAGTGGATATATGAGTTTAGGTAGAGTAATTGGTTTTATGACTGTATTTTTTCCCAATAGTGATAAATTGTACTTTCGCTAACTATTAAGACACGTATACAAATCTTTTATTTTTGGGATTAATTTTTACTATAAGAATACATTCGACTAGACCTCGGTGGTTTATATGCAATTAGTGGTGGTAAACCTTCATGTAGTACGAAATTTCATGTTTTATCACAATCGCACACAAACTCTTAATTCAAAGAATGCATTCATTAGAATAAAGAAATAATATTCGAATTAATAAAATTTTCATTTTTTTTACAGGTATGTTTTAAATCAAAAGCTGTACATAGCCAAATATTGTATACGTTTCTTATTTTGTGATGTTATTAAATTTGATCATGTTAGGTCTTCTATAAGAAACATGATTTTAAGTACAATTTTCTAAGGTATATAAAGGACATTCGAACAAAAAGTGGTATTCGTCCATAAATTGCCTCGTTTGCATTCCTTGTTATCTCTCGGTGTTTATTTGGTTTATTTCACCTACCAGCTTCTACTTTGAGCCTATGAGAATAAATACTGAAAAGTGGATTCCTTGGAAGCAACAAACACAAACAAGTGATAAAAGTTGCAGACTCAGTTTTATTGATTCTGTTCATGAGAGTTAATGTGAGTGCAACACATTTTACGCCTCCTAGCATCGGCTTAAGCGATATTCTACTTTAAAGCCCCAAAGACTGGACTTGATGATCCCAAAGGACACTCAAAGTTGTGTAAGTGCTTTCTTAAATTCTAGATATGATTGGAATTTGAAGTCGGAAAAACATGTATAAAATATTGCCCTGCTAGATCTGTGAATTCTGTCATCCCAACGTTTTACACAATTATCATCACGGCTTTGCTTCATGGCAGATAAAAACAATATTCACATCCCCTAGACCCTGTAATAACCATACCTGATAGAACCTAAACGTAATAAACTATGTTTGAAAAAATGATCAGTACGATTTAGATGACAGTTGAATCATAATTATCTTTCGACATCATAATGTAAACTGGGAAAAACATATTTTCTTTTATCTGAATTTTGTTTTTACAACCAATATTTAATGATTATGGAAAGTCTTCTTGTATAATAATTTATCCTTTCTAGTTCTCCGTGGATAAAATCATTTTGGGTTGATATTTTTAGACCAAGCAATGATTTGCAAACATGTTAGTGCACACGAATAGAAGATGATTTATAAAATTACTTTGATTCCTTATTTTCTGGTCAATGATGTGTAATTTTAAACATGTTTTTATTTCGGATATTGCTGGTGATCATAATGATGTTTAATAAATCAGGCTCATTTTTTGGCCTGAACTACATTCGATGCGATATTTGTAATTCCGTTTTTATTTCTTTAAATGCATGACAGGGTGCAAGGTTTGGGAGCATGGACATTTTGCTGTAATTAACATTTTATTAACATTACTGTTGAGCTTGTTTTCGTGATGTATATTTACCAAGTGACGTCATGTAACGCGGCGCTTCCAACGGATGAAATATACGCGGAGAATTAAAGGAACAGCAGTATTTTATCGTAGAAGAATAACATACAGTTGTCTCTCTTCTTTGTGTATATGAATGACTGCGCAGATCGTGTTGGAATTAAGTTTCTAGGGAGAATTGTGCCGTATTGATGCGTTGTATTGAAGACCTTTATTTATAGCATTGTCATTCTATAGGCCCCTTGTGTCTATGCCATGTTTAATATATCTTTACCTACTTAATGAAATGGAAACATTATATATTCTTTTGAAATATACGTATACCTATGTGTGTAATATATGTATATATATATACATCAGTTAATTTACGACAGTTCAAAAGGTTATAAGTTTAATGCCTGTTAATATTTAATTAAAAACATGTTAAATCACGTTTGGTATATGACGTTATTTCCACTGATCGGGTTTACATCAGATATAGCGATTCAGTCTACTTATATCGTGGTATAATTGTTAAACTTGTAATTAAACGAAACAAATATGACAAAGCGTTTAAAACCACTTTTCTTTGCATACACATCATTGTATTTAGATTTAATCTGAGTGATTTCACGAACGTATATAATTACATCACCGTAATGGAAACAGGCTCCACTATGTGACCAGTCCAGTCGTCGTCATCGATGCAAAGAGACAGTCAGTCTCGTAACAGGTGGGATAATCGTTAGGCCCATGTATCTCTCAATCGATCGCTGAGTTCACACTAAAGCGTGCGTGAAGGAACAATAAATGACACTGGTTAAGCTGCACAGGAGAGGGTGCAATTGAAATTTGCTTTATTAAATGTGCAAAATCTTGTTTCAAAAAATTGTAATAAGTTGCAATGTTCAGAAATTATTTAAATTTTTTAAGAAAATGATGTTGTTATGTTTACTTAGACATGGTCAAATGATTTACAGGAGTTTAATGTTAATAACTTTGAATGTTTTGCGTTACACACAATTAAAGTCAAATAAATGTAAACGTGATTCAGGTGGTATAATTATATATGTTCGAAATGCTTTTGTAAACGAAAAATCGTTATTCTTTATTGTCAACCCTTTTGTGTTTGTGATGTCGTTTGCTTTTATTATTACTTTTGCCTTCTTGTTTGTCTGTTTGCATGCTAGTTTCTGTGTTTTGTTGTTGACTGTCCTCCTTGAAATAATGACTGGTTTATTGACAGTTGTGAAGACCTGAGAACTATTTTTTATTTTCATCTAAATTGTTATAGTCAATGTCAGTCAGACGAAAACAGAGTTTTACTTGTTAGATCACGCTCTGAATATAAATATATGTTAAAAAGATGTAAAATAGATTATAATAATGAACAAACAAAAACATTGGAAACATACAGGCATAAGAATGCGAAACTATATTGGAAAATGTTAAGAGAGGCATCGCATGTAAAAAATCCAAATATATCATTGTCTGATTTTGAACAATATTTTAAATCTGTCATTATTCCTGATGATCCTTTTTTCCAACCCGATGAATATATATTGTATTTTAAGGAACGTCTTTTAAATGACAAGTTCCAAGTTATGTTCAGTGAACTTGATGTAGTTATAAGTAATGAGGAAATATTAAAATTTATTAGACAGCTCAAAAGTGGTAAAAGTGCTGGTCCAGCTTTTCTTTTAAATGAATACTTTGTACATGGTGCTCAACAATAATTACCGTAATTATACACATTATTTAACGCTATACTGAACACAGGTATTTCTCCTGAGTCTTGGTTAAAAGGGTATATCATCCCTCTACATAAGAATGGTTCTATTAATGACACAGATAATTACAGAGGAATTACACTATTAAGCACGTTGGGTAAACTATATACGAGACTATATATTAAATACTCGTTTAAGCTATTGGGCTGAAAATTATAATGTATATATTGAAGCACAGACAGGCTTTCGCAGTGGTATGAGTAAAACTTACAACATATTTGTTCTTTATGGACTTATTACACATATGATAAATAGAGGTAAAATATATATTGTAGTTTTATTGATTGTAGCAAAGCTTTTGATTATATAGATAGAAACAGTATGTGGTATACATTAATACAATGTAGAATTATTAAATATTGGTTAAAGATTTTAAACAGCAATGAAAACGAGTATTGCAAAGTTATTAATAATGTTCTAAAAGCAGATACTGATCATTATTAAAACAAAGTAACATGGGTAACCTTAGTTCGCGATTTATTATCGTCAATGGGTGTTTACTACGTGTGGCTAAACCAGAGTCTCGGAGATGTGGATATTTTCTTAGGTATAATTAAAAAACGACTTCATGATGATATAATACAGTCTTGGCATGAACGTTAAGAAAGTTCATAGAGAGCAATATTTTTAAAGAAATTGCTAGTTTTGATTTTCAATTATTTCTTAAGTGCATAAACATACCCAAATTTAGAATAGCGATGATCAGATTAATTGTCTCGTCTCATAGCCTCGCTATATAGACTGGTAGGTGGCATAGACCTAGAAGTATACGTATGTATAACTTGCAACAAACTTGAAGACGAGTTCGATTTCATTTCAGATTGCGATCTGTTTAAGGACATCCGAAAAATATACAATAAAACAGATTTTTGAAATCGACCGAGCACGTTCAAATTAAACGATTTTTTTACAGCAAAAATGGAAAAGAAATTAAAAAATAAAGTCAGTATATTTTTAAAGCATTTGAAATAAAGAAAACGCTAATGAATTGATTTGATGTAATTGTATTCCATGCCTTCTCAATTGTAAAGTTTTGTGTGTAAGTTTACTATTATATTCATGATATTTTCACATAGTCATGTATATTTGTGTGTGGTGGTTTTGTCACTTTTGAAAATGCAAATAGAGCATTTTTGATTGTTTGAAACGTATGTGCAGGTGCTTATATGTTCATGACAAGGATATGATTAAGTATAATACAACAACCATAACATTGATATATTTATATACCTTCTCCGTGAAATTTTAAATGGAAATTCTGACGTGTTCATGCGTTTTGTTTCTATTATTGTTTTCTTTTTTTGTTCTATAAAAAGAAGTAAACAGTATAACTGTGTTTACTTTTGCATCTGATATTTGTTAATACATGTATGTACGGATATTGCTACGTCTGTTAAAATGTATATGTATGTATAATATTGTATGATCACATGGGCCTATGGCTTACTGATTTTGAAATAAAGTGCTTCTATGTGATCGTTTAGTTAAAACATATTTATTTTAAATTAATTGCCACACAAATTCTTGCAACGTAACATAATCACTCTCGATGGCTTCCTGAGTAGAGCCAATACGAAGCAATATGGATTGATTATCTTGCTCAAGGATAAATAGCATGGCCGCTGCGAGGATCGAACACAAGACCTTTCGATAAGGGGTCTAAGTTCTACTGGACCATCACTTCATGGTATCGTTTGTAAAAGGGTATAGTTGTTTGCTATATAGTAAAAGAGTATGATAATGGACCTTTGGAAACGGCCGAGCACGACACATACGAAATATTGCAGTCTCGGTTTGATTGAGACTGTTCATGAGTGGTAGTGAAATACGCTCACGCCCTCTAGCCCCGGGTTGAGCAGAACACAATATTCATAAAATCAACAGCACACAATTTTAACCATCCCGAAGATGTCATACATATGGCGGTGGACATGGAGTTAGTAAGACATAATATGAATTAAACTAATGCTAATAGGTCATGTTTGAATGTCTTATTAAAAGTTGTGACAATAACCGTAATCGCATCCTCCAAATAGTATTTACGATTTATGATGTTACAGTTGTCAGTTGTTATCTCCAACGTATGTAATAATATATTCTCGACAAAAAAAGTTTATCACGACTTTTTAAGGACATAGATTAAATGTATGAACATTGACATACTTGTTTCATGAAATTAGTAATCCTAGGTAAGAATATGATTTTCAAACAATTGTATAAGAATTATCTCCCATATTTTAATGTACTAACTTATGGATTTAAAACGTATTGCTTTGAACAAATTTAATGTTCGGTATTGACAAAAATTTGCCCATTTTTGTCATTCTTTAAAAACCGCTGAAATGTGTCACAAACGATTGTTATTCTCAAACAAAAACATTCCAAATTTCGTAAGTTTAAATTACATCCCTTTTGATTGAAATGAGAACGATTTTCGATAACCTATAAAAGTATGTTCCCATCATATTTGCTTTATTTTTATTACCGAATTTGTTTGCAAATGCTTTTGTAGCATTACTGTTTGTCATAGCTATGTCACTTTATCATTGACCCGGAACATACACGGTTTTGTATCCCGTCTATGGAAATGACTTATTTGCTAAATTTATTTTGTTCAGTGTTTGTGCTACTATATGAAATAAACAAGAGCAATCAATATCTTTAACTTTATATTTACTGTCAGACATGCGATATTTTGGTAACGCTTGCGAATTTTCCGGCAACATTCATTCCATCTTGATGCCGTAATTTCTAGTTACTCGAGGATTTTTAGGGGAATAGGTTCTTGACCTATATTTACGACTCCAGTGCTCTGTTCTTGTTATTCGATTAGCAAACTCGACACTTGAGCTTCTACAACCGTATCGATTGCAACACACATATTTACTGCTGTACATGCTAATTTATGATTTAATTTTAAAGAGATAATTTAACTGCCGTGGTCGATTAAAGTGAAATCCTTCATGAGATAGAAGACGTGTTGTTACTGTTACGAACGATCGTATGGGAGTGAGTGAAAAACAAAACACGCCTACCACCGAGTGAAGGATTTCCTTATACTCGAACCCATCAGTTAAATTATGTATTACATTTGACATCAATTTATTTATTATTTTAACTGAAATTATTCGCTTTACTGAACAGAGAAATCCCAATCTTTCACCGATAGAAATGTACATTTTAAATCACTTATGTGTTATTTTAACCAAAATTATTCGCTTTTTGTTAACGTTATCGTCGAATAGAACTGTAATGAATAGAGTTATTTAACTGTTTGTCATAGCTATGTCACTTTATCATTGCCTCGGAACATACACGGTTTTGTATCTCGTCTAAGGAAATGACTTATTTGCTAAATTTATTTTGTTCAGTGTTTGTGCTACTATATGAAATAAACAAGAACAATCAATATCTTTAACTTTATATTTACTGTCAGACATGCGATATTTTGGTAACGCTTGCGAATTTACCGGCAACATTCATTCCATCTTGATGCCGTCATTTCTAGTAACTCAAGGATTTTTAGGGGAATAGGTTCTTGACCTATATTTACGACTCGAGTGATTTGTTCTTGTTATTTGATTAGCAAACTCGACACTTGAGCTTCTACAACCGTATCGATTGCAACACACATATTGACTGCTGTACATGCTAATTTATGATTTAATTTTAAAGAGATAATTTAACTGGCGGGGTCGATTAAAGTGAACTCCTTTACGAGATAGAAGACGTGTAGTTACTGTTACGAACGAGCGTATGGGAGTGAGTGAGAAAAAACAACAACATGCCTATCACCGAGTGAAGGATTTCCTTATACTCGAACCCATCAGTTAAATTATTTATTACATTTGAAATCAGTTTATTATTATTTTTACTGAAATTATTCGCTTTACTGAACGTTATCTGAGAAATCCCAATCGTGCACCGATAGAAATGTACATTTTAAATCACTTATGTGTTATTTTAACCAACATTATTCGCTTTTTGTTAACGTTATCGTCGAATAGAACTGTAATACATAGAGATTATTTAACTGCTAATGTCGATTAAAGCGATTTAACGATTAAGAATATTCTTTCAGTGAGAAATCCCAATAGGAATGTTATAAACGTCAATAACTGATACGTGTCAATGATTCGCTATTTATGGCTCTGTACTAAATTATTTAGGCTGTTTATATCTATATCGCATATTAATTAGTGAGCCCTAAACAGGGACCCGCGGGACTTAAATCATCTCGTACTATAGTGAAGTAACTAATGACAAACGCAGTCAGTGAAGAAATATTACGTGCGCTTTTTAAACACTTTTTTCTGCTATTTTTGTTTTTTTGTAAATAAAGATTTTAACATCATAAAACATCTTATCTAAAAGGTAAAGCTCATTTGAAGACTTAACCAAGTCATGTTTATGCATTTGTCCTAACTGCTAGTTTTGTTTTAAATATCTTTTATTTCAAACAGTAGGCATTCTGCCCATGAGTTCAAAAATATCGATAAATACAGAATTACATATGTTAACATTGCGGAGTTATAAAAACCCGACTTGTTTTACAGCCCACACCCCCTACCCACTCTGTTTTGTAGCAAATTAGGTTTTACATTTTGACATTGTCAATTTATCCTAATAAAGCTTTCTTTGTATATAAATATAGACTACAGTACCAATCTATGTAAGGATTAAATGCAAGAAAGCTTTAGAAAATTTAACAAATTTATTATAAACCTATCTTAGAATGTATGCGAAAGTTAGTAATACATAAACGAAGCTCATTAGGGTAAAGCAAAGTTTGTAAGATGGATCACGTACGAACTTATACAGTAAATACTGAAAAAGTGATCCCTTGGAAGCAACAAACACAAACAAGAGAGAAATGTAGCCGACTCGGTTTTATTGAGTCTGTTCATGAGAAGTAATTATAAGATGCAACACCCTCCTAGCACCGGCTTAAGCTATATTCTACTTTAAAACAACACAAAATGGGCTTGATCGTCCCAAAGGACCGGGCGACGTTTTACGGTCGCCACACAGCATTAAACAAACGATAGAGAGAAAAGCAGAAGACTCGGTTTTATTGAGACTGTTCGTGTGAGGTATTTATAAGATGCATGTTACTATTGAGTTTCTTTAAGTCAAAATGTTGTACAAACGTCAAAGAAGAAACGTGGTCCTATGGAATTACTATTAAGTTGTATAAAACTTACCATTGCTATACGGATTCCATATGAAGTATGCACTTGTTCAATTTAAATGCTATAATAAAATAAGTAGGTGTGCGTGTATCTTGAAAACAACCTCTATGCCGTCTAGTGTCCCTTGCCTCCACGAAATTAAACTTTATCACGATATGCTCTCGCAACATTGGTATGAACAAACACGTGTACACTGACATTTTATAAATGTTTCACAGTTGTCTTCACTCATGTTTGAAAACAACTGGTTCAATACAATTATTTAACAAGTCAATATAATAACTATAAAACAACACCTAACAATTAAACATATTTTATCTGTTTATTTTGCCTTATATTTGATTAAAAAAATATACCCTTTAAAGTACACGCAGAGGATTTTAATTTATTTCAAAGTGAACTAAATATTTTAAAATATATTGCGCATGTTAAATACTAATAAACATTACTTATGATTTTTACTCTATTGTGTAATTATTTAATATATATACTTTTTTTAAATATTAACAAAATATTTCCCATTTAAATAGTAAAGTTGACAATTACATCTCTTTATTTACTTGTTTCACAAAACTTACGTTCAAATAATAAGTCTTCCGCATGGTTGGCTGTTATTATACCAGCACCTACTTTCTGTATATTCAAAATCGTCAAATAAGTCAAGCACATGTTGAAAAGTAAAGCTTGAAATAACGTTGTAGTATTGCGACACATTATAACCCAATTCAATTAAATTCAAGTATGGCTCTGTTTCGTTAGCACAAGCACCCCTCATACATTCCATGCTACTGGTTATCTATCGCCATCATCTCGCTTTTATACGTACATCGCAAACATGATTACTATGAACTCGCTTCCACCAACGCAAAAGCCAATATGGAATATATATCAAATAACTCCTACTGTTGAATGTAAATGGAGTAGCTATTCATTGCAGTGACGTATTTTTGCAATAGTGACTGTGTGTTGGTACGTAAACTAATAATTAAGAACTGATACTATTTGAACGTTTGCAAAAATGAACTCTTGATGACTTGTTCCTGCTCTAATTCCATTAAACCCCAGCATTAGGTAGAGACTACCGTTATTATGTATACACTGTAGCCAGTTGGTATTTGGTCTGCTTCAAGATAAAGGTTTCAGCACTCTGACCAATTACTGATCTTATTTTTACAGGTACATCTATTAACAGATGCACCAAATTCAACATTTGACAGTTATGAATAACAGTTTTGTACTAGAAAGTATTGAAAATAAATACATTATATAGTTATTTTGATATATCTGTATAGGGTAATGTTTAATGTATTTACATGCTAAATTGTATGGTTTAAAAATGCTTTATTATTTAGAAATGTGTGATTAAACCTCTCTGAGCAGCATAATGCATAAAATGATCAGAAACGTTTCTCTGGGGCCATTTTGGTTTTTTTATACTCAACCCTGGCCTTTAAGCGATGGGAGAGCTTATATTAGCAGGATGTTATAATGGATATTTCGAAAATAAAACACTGCAAAAATGCGATAACCTGTTTCAAATTACCTATAAATTGTTTTGCTTTTAAAATATGCAAACTTAAGTTTTATTTCATACCCAAGCCAACCCCGTTTTCGCTTCTTGGAGAAGGGATAGGAAGGAGTAAGAAAGTTAATACTCGGACCACGTAATGTGCTATTAAAATCTATATTTTACTGGGTCTAATATTTTGTTAAAAGTCGCCTTAAATTTTTGTGCTGTTGATTTTATGAATATTGAGTTCTGCTCAATCCGGGGCTAGAGGGCGTGAGCGGTAGCTAGTATATTTCACTACCGTTCATGAACAGTCTCAATCAAACCGAGATTGCAATATTTCGTATGTGTCGTTTTCGGCCGTTTCCAAAGGTCCATTATCATACTCCTTTTTTATAGCACAGTGGCGTTGCTTGTGCAGTGTGGCGGCAGTAAAACGTCTCCCCGCGCTTGCAATCAGTACTGTTATTCATTCGATCTTTGGAGATCGCTGAGCCCGATACTTATAGTTAGTTATCGGTGGTACATTTTCAATTTCTTTTGTTTTCTTACTTAATTTTTGATTCTGTGGTTCCACTACTCCGGCCGATAAAAGGCTCTGGGTATTGTTTAACCACTCATAGGATATGTTGTCTGCTTTTTATTCGCAGGCTTCATAACCGCTACTCCCAACTAAATTCCATTATGTTTATTTCGCTCTTCGGTGCATTTCATTTTATTAGATACTGGGACCATACGCCGTACGACATGGGGAAGACGTCAACTCCATGTCCACCGCCATATGCATGCCATCTTCGGGATGGTTAAAATTGTGTGCTGTTGATTTTATGAATATTGAGTTCTGCTCAACCCGGGGCTAGAGGGTGTGAGCGGTAGCTAGTATATTTCACTACCGTTCATGAACAGTCTCAATCAAACCGAGACTGCAATATTTCGTATGTGTCGTTTTCGGCCGTTTCCAAAGGTCCATTATCATACTCTTTTTTTTTTGAGTAAACAATGTTTCAATGGTTCCTTTCATGCGACGGTGGGAACACACATGAAGATAGGTTATGCAATTCTGGTTTATTTCTTTTAAGGAAACGTTCAAATATGTGTGTTGTTCTGTTCCAGTTCACAAGCTTGGATTATTAAAGAAAACTAAAGTATGTTTTTAGAGCTGTCCGCTAGAACGATGTCCTTTTGCGTAACCAAATATAGATATAAAACTCGAACAGGAAAAGCAGCATTCAAGGACGACAGTCAACCCCAAACACACACAGAAACAAAGAACACACTTAAAGATGTATAAAAGGCCAAATAAGACATCACAAACACCAAAGGCTTGACAATAGAGCTACCGCCTTGGAACGGTCAAGTTTTTGTTTTCTATATAATCAAGTTTGATTTCTTGCAATTGATACTTATCGTCATAATTCAGCGTGTATAGCGGTGTACTTTTTCTCTTTCGGTGGAAGTTTGTTTGCACTCGTTCTATCATATCAAGGTTTTCTGAAGCAAAACTTCAAATACGTATGTAAGAATAAAAAGGATAATGTTGTTGACTAACTTAAGTTGGAGGTCTAGTGTTAAATTTACTTTATATATTCGAGCATAGAGTAGGTGCATTATTTTGCTTTGGGTGACAATATGGTTCCTGGCATTAAGAAAGCTACCCAAGGCAGAACATATTGCTCCTAGATATTTGTATCTATCAGTTATTTACAGGTAATTGTTTCCGATTTTGAAAATAAAGTTCGATGTTTTTTATTCAAATACGAAAGTGTATCGAAGTTTGTGACGACTTTTTTCACCTGACACCCTATGTCAGATACCCCTATAAAAAATAGAGTGATGTATATAGGTAAACAATTTCTACTCTTTCTTTGATAAAATGTGTGTCCTGTTGACGGAAAATAAACGAATTTAACGATAAAATGTCTTTTACTGTTTTTTAAGCTACACATGTTTAATTTTGTACACAATATAAAAGTTATAATTAAACTTTCTTCCATCAATATATAACTGTATCATCGACATAACGTAGAATTATACATTTTATTATGTACTAGTACAATGTATTTTCGTTTAAGTATCGGTAATATACGTTTACGCCGGTATTGTCATTAATTAATAATTAATAGTTATGTCTCAAGGTCGTTTAGGTATAGAGAAAAGATAATAGGGGACACATTTTCGCCGTGTCCTGGGCCGATTTTTGCCACTGACCGTTCCAAGGCGGTATCTCTATTGTCAACCCTGTTATGGTTGTGGTGTCGTGTCTTGCCGTTTATTTATCTTTAAAATTGTTGTTTGTTTCTGTGCGTGGTTTAGATTGACTGTGGTCCTTGAATGCTAAATTTCCAGTTCGAAGTTTATATCGACTTTGACTAGTACTGATTGAAGATTGAGAAACATGTCTTGACATTTTTTAAACTATTTACCCTGACGCCAGTTTGAATTAAACAATAATGTGTCCGAAGTCCTATGTGCAATACTGAATCAAACGCCTTTATAAACATGAACAAAGGCACGAAACATTTTCTTTTTGTGTGAACGCAGCACAAAGGTTAATATGTAAACATTTTAATTATAGCTTCATGATAGAGACATGTCTATCGTCTTATGTCATTTTTAATGGAGGGATAGTTAATGATAAAACTTAAAATGATTATAGGGAATAAAAAAAAACGCATGACTATTTTAATGCACACACATATATGTTTATATAAACGTTCATATCTTCTATCGTAAATAGGTCACCAAGTTTCTAAATTGTGACAGGACATACTCACAGTTTGATACACTAGTGCACCGAAGAACATTTCACGAACGTAAGATAATGCTGCATCACTATATTTCCACTCTCATTTAATACTGAATATACATTTCCACCATCACATTACATAGACCGACTATTAACTTTTATACCCTATCCAACCCCTTCTCCAAGAAGCGAAAACGGGGTTGGCTGGGGTATGAAATAAAACCTTTATTTCGGCTTAAAAGTTTGCATATTGTAAAATTCAAACATTTAATAGATAATTTTAAACAGGTTATCGCATTTGTTAAGTAAAAATGTTTTTAAACGTGTTTAATTTTCGAAATATCCGTTAGAAAATCCTGCTAATATAAACAACTTTCCCATCGCTTAATGGAGTTAAGATGGGAGCACGTAATGACTTGCCCGGGGAAGAGTTAATATCGCAGATATATTTCAAGACCTATCGGATTATATCGTCTCTTTTGTGCCCCCAATATCGGAATCTCGTCCTCTCTGTGTCGAGCATTAAGGACCAAATTCCCGTCCAGTGTTGTATCGAACCCTTGGGTGACACATGAGTTTTGCATGGACTTTTCCAACGTAGACATTCAAAATACAGCAAATCTCCAGAGCAGAATACGTACGGTAGATTTATTTAATAGAGCCAGATTAGAATAAGCACGGTTAATCGGTCTTATAATTTCACACAACTTATTTCAAAACATTAAACTATCTTCTCCGAATAGTGGTATCAAATGATGACATTTACATACATCCAATAACTTTCGAAGAATAGCTGTGTAATAATCATATCCAACTCAGTAAGCATAATTCATATATCCAGAACCAGTGAATTATTATTTCCAATTAAATCATCGAGCCCTTTGACCGTTTGTTAATTCAAACATAACTTGTTTGTTTTTAAAACACCTACATGAAATAAAAACAACATTTAACTTTTAAAATTAAAAATTGATATCTACACACAACATTCGTCGCTAGCCAATTTTAGGGCAATTATGTACATCTTGCTTCCTCGAAATCCGGCCAAAGAATGACACATTCTTGGTTTTGTCCCCTTATTTCAATCTAAACTTTTCCCAAAGGAAGTTTGTTCTATCAAGCCAATTTACAACCCTAGCTACTCATCAAGCTGCACTTGATAAAACAAAGCACAATGGTCTTTAAAACATCATTTGGCCATAAAAAAAATCACTGTCAAACGACTTGGTTTGACCTATAATGGTTTTGCAAAAATAAACCAATGACATTTTAATACAAATACCATTAATATCAATATCAATAACACCTGCTGGAGAGATAAGTGTAACTTAATAGAGCTACACTGCCATTTGAGGGAGGATATTCGGCTCGCCTCACATTATCATTGCTTTGTCACGTTGCGATGTACCACCCATGATACACATATAAACAAAGATTGAGAAGATGTAGTGCATACTGTTTGCGAGAAAGTGACCTTAACGCAAATGTTGAAGGTAAAAGATATTTAAGTTATCTGCCCATTGCTTGGAGGGTCAAGGTCACATCCACATTCGCTTTATCACGGTGCAATGTACCACTCAAGATACAACTATAAGCAAAGTTTGAAAGGTCTAGTGCATACAGTTTGCGAAAAAAGTAACCTAAACATAAAAGTTGAAGGTAAAAATTATAAGGTTATATGCCCTTTGCTTGAAGGGTCAAGGTGACTTCCTCATTTGCTTTGTCACGTTGTGATTTACCACCCTAGATACAACTATAAGCAAAGTTTGAAAGGTGTAGTGCATACAGTTTGTGAGAAAATAACATAAACGCAAAACTTTAATGTTGACGCCTTCGCGGCCGCCGCCGCCTCCACTGCCGGAAATGCAACACCTATATCTCTTTTTTTCTTCGAAAAGGCGAGACAAAAGCTATTGCATTCTCGGTTTGTTTGCGACTGTTCAAAATATTTGAGAATGTACCACCGATATCTGTATACATTTTCTCATTTCTTCTAATTTACACATTTCACGTTTCCTCTAATTCACAGTTTCACATGAATTTAGGGGAAAATGTTTGCTACCGTTCACGCCCTCTAGCCCCGGGACGAGCAGAACTTTATATTTAAAATGTCAACAGTACGAAAATTTGAGCAATTCCAAAGAAGATGTGAACATTTTCATACCATTCCGTGGCCAGCGGCTTATGGTCACAGTTTCTAACAAAATGCTTTTCCCTAAACAAGAAAACGATGCGCAAATATAAAAATGGAAATGAGTTAGCAGCAGAGGTTACGAAGCCTGCGTATCACAAGTAACAGCCAAACGACTAAATTAAAAAGATGACAAATTATTTTAAAGGGTATTTAGACAAAACTCAATACTGTTGAAAGCTGGAGTAGTGGAACCACCAATTCGAAATAATAGTAATAGAACAAAACAATTTAAGAATGTACCACCGATATCTGTATACATTTTCGCGTTTCGTCTAATTTACACATTTCACATTTCCTCTAATTCACAGTTTCACCTGAATTTCCAAAACCTTGGACTCCAAGGAAACATAGACCTGATAGAGCTATATATGTCTCTAAAAGAGTATGATAATGGACGGCCGAACACGACACATACACAATATTGCAGTCTCCGTTTAATTGAGACTGTTCATGAACGGTAGTGAAATATGCTAGCTACCGCTCACGCCCTCTAGCCCCGGGTTGAGTAGAACTCAATAACTGATATAGAGATTTTCCTCTTCATGTCCAGCGGCGTATGGTCCCAGTATCTAACAAAATACTATGCCCCGACATGCCCGAAGAGCGAAATAAACAAAATGGAATTTAGTTGGGAGCAGTGGTTATGAAGCCTGCATATCACAAGTAACAGCCAAAAGACTAAATTAAAAAGCATACAACATATCCTATGAGTGGTTTAACAATACCCAGAGCCTTTTATCGACCGGAGTATTGGAACCACCGATTCGAACATTAAGTAAGAAAACAAAACCAATTGAAAATTTACCACCGATAACTAAATATAAGTATCGGGCTCAGCGATCTCCAAAGATCGAATGAATAACAGTCCTGATTGCAAGCGCGGGGAGACGTTTTACTGCCGCCACACTGCCTTAGTTCACAACGCCACACTACCTTAGTTCTAACCTTAGTTCACAAACTACTAATTAAACTCAGGAACAATACTGTGCACATCGTCACTATATCGCATATGACAATTACTTTACAGGGTATACTTTCAAATAAACACCCGCCATCCGTATGAATCGACACTTTCGGACATGACAAGTTCAGTGATAGCAGTTGGACTTGGTTCAAGAATATTAGGGAAATGTTTCAGATCCCAAAGGAAAAACGAAAAGCCACATCAATTATCAGTAAGCATATATATTTATTGTTTTTCAATTAAACACAAAATCTAGATTTTTGAAAACAAATTGAAAGCCAAACTATAATACACAAGTTAAATGACGACAATAACATTAACAGTTCTTGTATTGCGAATATCATAACAAATTTCATTTAGAATATGCAACTATTGACATTTATTATTATAATAAAATGTTTTAAATAAACTTTCAATTTCAGATAAACTTCTTTGTAAGAGAAGCAAATGAGCCGTCCATATCATTGGCAAATTGCTCATGCGTTATTGGATTGTCGGGAGCATGTGGACATATTGTTGGGGCCCTATATCAATTGGCCAACTATATGAAATTGGGACTGAAGGCACTGCCTGAAGATATTGCCGGACTCATTCATATTGTTACCAGGTCTTGGTGGCACAGTTGGCTTTTACTGGACTTGAATGGTGTGACTTTTTTGTTTGGTGCAAAAATGACTTTACGTTGAAACGATATATTTCCATCAAGAACTGTGGCAAGAGGTGAAGAATAATATCGATATGTTTTACTTCTACTCCTACCTGTAGATACTCATTGTGAAGACCAGGCATTTACAAGAGGTTCTTTAAAGTTTGCTAATAAACAAGCAACCGTCCACAGTTGATTGAGAGTACCAGAAAGACAAATTGGTATTGGATTATCAAATAAATTATTTTCCTTGATTCTTCTGTTCATTCTTTCTATGTCTCATAGTGTATTCTTAATTTCGTTATTTGTTCAGTTTATTCAATTTCATCAATGGGTAAACTGCTTTTTACAACTGAGAACATGGGGAATATGTAAAGTGATTCCTTTTTCTGCTAACTCTTTGCGCAATGTAAAACCTTTGTCTGCCATCACATCGTCGCCTTCCTCTAGACGGTCTAGTAGGCCGGACAATCTAATGATTTCCACATCAGACATAGACCCTGTATACATGGAGATATAAATGAAACTGCTCAATGAGGAGCAATGCCCAATAAACACTTAAAGGGGTCTGACGGGTTTCCTGACCGCTTTACAAATTTAATCAGGAAGTTCGTCAGAAAAGGATATAACCCTTTGGTTTTACAGTGCACTGCATGTTTAGTGATTGACCCCTTTACAGTCAGTCATTGCGCTTCACTTTTCACTTGTGTGATGACTGGACTACCCCTTGGGACTCTATGATTGTACCTACTGAAACCCCAACTAAGGGAGGTGGGTGCATGAGCTTTCGTCCCTCGGGTTTTCTGGTCGTACCCTAGATTGGTTTTCTCTTTAGCTGCAACAACTATGGTTGTTCAGTACGATTTTAGATACATCCTGAGATGTTTTATTATTTTGTATGTGTTTCTTTAGTTAGTTTCTCAGGATGTGGACTTTATTGTTAGAGAATACCTTTTGATGGGATGTAGTTTTGTTTACACTGTCTTGTCTATTTGGGTGCTGAAGACAGGATAATACCGAGGATTGTGCGCATAAAAAATCGATTCAAGCTAACCAATGGGCCTTATTGCCTACTGACCGTTCCAAATCGGTAACCCTGTCTTCACCACCCTTTCCGTTGTTTTTTGTCTCTTTCATTGTATTTTCAAGTCCTTGTTTGCAGTACAGTGCGGACCATACGATGCCTTTGCGCTCGGAGGCTGTGGTTTCTATAGGACCCTATATCTAATTTTTCACTTTTGTAGCTTGAGTATGACTGTGAATTAAATACAAGAGATGAGGGTTGCTGTTTTTTAAGCTCTGTACAATCTATTAGTACCCTTGTTCGCGGATAGACGTTTTTAAAACACTCTGGCATATGATGTTGTATTACATCACGTGATAGCCATATTGAGATAGAACCTAAAACAACATACAAAAAGTGTGCCATGTAACATTTTTTCTACTAACAGTGGCAACTGAAACATTAACACGAACACTTAAATCTTGTTCAAACATGCCAGCACTCAATATACTTAAGAACATAAACATTTCGTCTATAAGAAGCATATTTCGCTTTCTGCCAGTAAGACTCGTTGTGTTTAATGGCTGATAATATGCACTTGGCATATTATTTGCAGTAGGCTGAATGCATTGGAAACATGTTAAAAAAGCGTAATATGTGGGAAATCCAGTGTAACAGTTTATCATAGCATCATCATTGGAAAATCTATTTAAACTTAATCTTTCTAAATCTAGCTTTTTTTTCAGCAAGTCACATTGTTCTGTTTTGTCCCTCAATTGATCCGCCAGATCTGTTATCTTATTTTTCGAGTCTTCTTCTTCTGTGACACTACAACTCTGTCCATCTTGATATTTAAAGTTTTCAATAGATATTCGTTAGAGATATTGTGTAAAAAGTATGTTTTTCATTATTCCTGCATGTTCAATATCTTACAGTTTAATTTAATTTGTATATAGAGTTACCTGAAAGTTTTCTCCTCTATCTCGTCTTATTTTCACTATCCATTTCTACTTTTGATCTTTGTCTTTCGGACTTCGGTGGAAATGTAAATCTTGGTGATATCTGCCATCCCCATTACAGCCTGGGACACAACAATGTTGATTACTCCTACCTAATCTACCTGCCTGTTTCTACTGTAGTAGCCATTACTGCTGAGTGTGTTTGCCAATACAGCCTCGTTCTGATATTCATGCATACATTTCGAGAGTGGCCTATGAGGGGACAATATAATATTCAAGTATAATTGGGTTGTAGAATTCCAGGAAGGTGCTTGAGGATGCGAGTTCTTGATAAGTGATTTTTATTGGTGTCTTTTTAATAAGTTAGGTAATAGTGTGTGCGTTGAGGTGGTGGAATCTCAAGAAAATATTTAAGATTTGGGGTGGGGGATGTTTTGGGGTTAGTGCACTTGATAAATGTTTTTCCAAGAGGGGCTGGGTTTTCTTATTACATAAAAGTTGGGGTTACGATAAAGGCCAGGAAAGAGGATCTAGGAAAGAAAATACTTTCGGCCGTCTGATGGATTGCGGAGTTGTGAAGTACTTGATCAAACAAAACGGCAGAACGACATGGGATGAGTAAGAAAAACATATGAATATCGACACCTGCAAATAGGTTCGCAAAACATTTTTCCCATTTATATAATGTGTCAGATATATTAGTTGATATACAACCATCGTCTAGTACAACTAACGGCAGTTTAGACAATTATACTATGTGGATTTGTTATGAAGTTTGTGAAGCACTCATCTTCCTATTAGATAATATTTTCGTCAGGTATAGTACCACCGTTTATAGACAAATTGTTGGTATCCCTATGGGTACGAACTGTGCACCACTTGTCACAGATTTGTTTTTATTTTGCTATGAAAGCCATTTCATGTTGAGTCTTTCACCAGATACCCAGGCAGATGTTATTGAAGCTTTTAATGACACCTCTCGGTATCTGGATGACATACTGAACATTGACAACCCTTTCTTTCCAACTATGGTTGATAATACCTTTCAGCTAAATAAAGCTAATATATCTGATAATAACGCTTCTTTTCTTGATTTAGATCTCTCTATTGAAAATGGTGAAATAATTAGCAAAATCTATGACAAGAGAGATGATTTTAATTTTGACATTGTTAATTACCCCCATTTGGATGGGGATGTTCCCCGAGCAACTTCTTATGGGGTGTATGTGTCTCAACTTATTCGTTTTTCAAGAGCTTGTACTCGAGTTGAGGACTTCAATATTCGTAATCTTTGTATAACTAAAACGCTACTCAATCAGGGTTACCGTTACCATAAACTTCGTTAAACCTTTGCAAAATGTTATAATTGTAACCCTGATCTTCTTTCCAAATATAAAAGTAATTTAAAGACTCTTCTGCGACAAGGACTATCACAACCTGACTTCTATGGTGATGTGATTTATAAACTTCGTAAGATTCTTGGTCATGATCACTTTCATACTATCTTTGTTAAACGTGTTAAAAAGTTTATCAAAAGAGGTTATGACCCTATCATTTTGCAACGTACTGCATGCTTGGTGGTGGACCCTTTTACCATTCGCCACTATGCTTTCCTCTTTAATAGTACGATGACCGGACAGGCTGTGGACCCTATGATGACGCCTACCTAAAGCCTATTGGGTCGGTGGAGTTTGATGTTTGTCTATGATCGTTCTTGTCGTGCCCTTAATGGTTTATTCTCTTGTTGCTCTGGCTTCTGCCAAGTCATTGAGTACCTTCATTGTGACTTTCTAGGCTATTGTTTTTTTGTATTATATTTACACGAGCATGTTTGTGTTTTACTTATATTGCCTATTGATGCTGCCGTTTTGGTTAGAGATTAGATTATGGCGAGGATTTCTTTATTTACACTGTCCTGTTTTAATGGGATGACAGTGGGGTAAGTGTGAGGTTTGGTGCACCCTAGAACCGGTTTAAACCCCCAGTGGCCTACTTTGTCACTGACCGTTCAAGGCGGTAGCCCTATTGTTAACCCTTTTGTGTTTGTGATGTCGTTTGCTTTTATTATTACTTTTGCCTTCTTGTTTGTCTGTTTGCATGTTTGTTTCTGTGTTTTATGGTTGACTGTCCTCCTTGAATGCTACTTTCCCTGTCCGATCTTTTTATATTTCTTTCCATTGGAATATTTCTGATTGTTTTCTATACCAACTTTACCCATGAACTTAACTCTGCTAAACCGTTTACGTGCTTTAGTATATTCTCATTTCAAATATTTCTTTCTATGAATATTTGTACATTGCAAACAACTCCTTTCAGATATACAAAATCTATTCCAGAAAATCTCGTTTGAAATTTAAGGAACTGTTCTACAAGTGAATATTTCAGATTTCAAAAGTAGCTTTTGCAAACATATTAATTTAAACATATACCACCCGAACAGTGTTTAGCTGGCAATTGTTTAATCAGATCTATCAAAAATAGCAATAGGCTCAGGTATATGTACATAAATGACCAATTAGGAAATGTGTTTAAAAAATTTCCTCAAACAGTTTGTATGCAAAGTAATAAAGTCCAATATTTATCATTATTTCTGTCCAAATTTAAATATTAGCGTTTTTTCTTCAAATGTTTAAAATATGAGCTATTTTGTCAATATGAATGCATTATCGTCCATATTTACATGCAACAGGTAACATGTTATCTCCCCTTGCAACAGGTAACATGTTATCTCCCCTGCTTTCTATCGTAAGACCCGATGTGTTAGTTATACATCATTGCTTTATGACATCTAGGGGATTGAACTTCAAAAAACAACAACATTTGTCTTTTACAATTTTGGGTGAATTAAATTCATAAAAATGTAATCTCATCTCCCAGACTATCAATCCTTTTATATCGCCCAGTCTCAATTACAAGTGGAGAACACCACATTTGAACTCCACATTTAAATTTAGGAAATGCAGACCCATGTAACTTCGGTAAAAGTAAAATGCAATATTATTCTGTTTTAAAATCATTTTTTAAAATTGTATACGTTTTGAGCTTGTTTCTAGCTCTACCATTAACACGTACATCTATATTTATTTTATATGTCCAACTATCAATTCAGGCTTCAAATATACAAGTACAGATTCTTTGTTCTAAACACTTTTTGATAATAGGGTTACTGACATTAACATATTCATTCATAGTACTATGATGTATCGTACTTTTAACCCGAAAACACCCGTTTTACAATTACAGTTAGATTTAGACAGACAATAAGTAAACAACCGTTTATCAATTCGAGAAGAATGCATATTTACTAATCTAGCCCAACAAATGCACTTCTATTGTCTGACAATTGGTGGAGTCCATCCCATTTCACCCAAAGTCGCAGCTTTTGGTGCATACTTTCCAACTTCTAGAAAAGAAACTGCACCGCTCTGTTATGTACAGCATCAATACATGAACAATTTCTATCACCCCAAACTGCAGCTACAAATGCATCGACTGGCCATACCATAGAATCATAACGTTTTATATATACCTAATAAGGCATAACACATAGCAACTTTTATTTCGCTATCAAGAGACCACATGCTCTACCTGCAGCATGTGATACTGATTTTGCTTTGATATTATTATCTAAATATTCATGCAATGTCAAACATGAATACACATATCTTGTCTAAAATTAACAACTTTACACTTACTATTATCAACAACCATACCATTTTACTTACACAATACATTTAGCACATTAACATATTTTGTAAATCGACCTCACAGTCAGCCAGTAGAACGACATCATCAGCATATATCAATGCATTTCTATTCCATTACATGATACTTAAATTGCTACAGCCAAATAATTGATGAATATGTTAATTAAAATTAAGTGAAGACGTTCAACTACCTCGTCTTTTAACATCGAAAACCATTTACTCAAAAACAAGAAGGAAGGAACGTTAGGAAGACTTAACTGTAATTAGCATTTTACCGTTGATACTAGAATACTTTACTTTCTTCCATAATAACTTTCCATTAACAAAATCATACACAAAAACGGAATGTTGATAGTTTGATTCTTGTTTCAATAATATGTGTTAAAACGAAAGGTGATCAATAATATTTCTCTTTTGTTTTGTTCTAAAACCATTTTGTTCATCGACCACTTCACCAGTATTCTCAGTCCATTGGCTCAGTCTTGAATTTAAAATAGACCAATACACTTTTTACATAAACGGAACAAATGAAATACCCTTGTATGCCAGTGGTTCACGTGGATCTGTTATACGAGACCTTGGAATTGGATTTATAATAGCATTACCCAAGTCAGATGGAATTACTCCTGTTGCAAACCAAATATCAAACACAGTATGTAAAAAATGAAACTGCAACATCATTTTTTAGAACTTCAGGCTGTATACCATCAAATCCACATGCCTTACCCTTTTTTAAAAATAAAACAGCTTATTTACCTCTGTAACTAACGTCTAGTACAACATCCATGGGGATATTCTTTTTTCTATATCAATTTTACCAGCGGACTTCCAAACTGCATCTTGATATTGTTCATCAGCATATATCAAAAATGAGATATAGGGTCCTATAGAAACCACAGCGTCCGAGCGTAAAGGCACCGTAGGTCCGCACTGTACTGCAAATAAGGACTTGAAAATACAATGAAAGAGACAAAAAACAACAGAAAGGGTGGTGAAGACAAGGTTACCGACTTGGAACGGTCAGTAGGCAATAAGGCCCACTGGTTAGCTTGATTCACACTGTATCGTATAGCAATACAACATGTTTGACCTTTAAACAACTCAAATGTTTCTGTCGATGAATATCTTTATAGTGCAACCAATTTCTTTCAGATATACAAAACGTATTCCAGAGATTTGATAGCTCTTAAATCCACCAAAGTTTATTAGTCTTACCTCTTTTACTAGTACTATTTACTAGTCTATTTACACGATAGCGGTTTAGCCCTTTTGCCGCTAAATTTTATATGTCGTCTGCTTATATTTAAATTCAAACCTTCCAGTGATATGTTGTATATAAAGTGTTATGGAAAACATTTTTACCGAGTGGATACAGTGTAAACCCTGATCAGTATGCACATTATGGACAGGTTGATCTGGGTTTATCCGCTTGAAGATTAGTTACCATTTCCAGGTCGGCTAAGAAAGGTTCAGGTACATGACTAGCATCAACTTTTATAAAGCCATCTGATTCAAACATGATATGATTTCTAACATTAGTACCGAAAACAACAACATTTTCCATGAAGGTATAGAGTTGTCCAGGTTTGGAATTGATAACACAGATCTATCAAGATCCGTTGCGGTAATCAAAACTAGAACACGAGTAACATAAAAATCCGAGAATAAATGTAAATCGTTATGACTAGGAATGCAGTAACCAACTACAGACAGTCCTTTCATTGATATTTGTCTAAAATCATTTGTTTTGAAGTTGTGGCCTTTTAAAATACACAAACGTTCTCAATTAAGAAATCAATAAACAACTGGCCATAAGCATTTATTTTAAAATCTATATTTCTCTCAGGAACTGTATCAACATCATCAGTATAATTAGTCATTACAACACACCTTCTATTTAATTTCTTTATTGAGATTTTGGCCTCCGGCCCATAACACAATGCATTTTATATACAAACAAACACATATGTAACTGGTGCACCCAACATATATACATAGATTTAAGTATGTAAGCTTAATATTTACTTAAGCAAGTAACTCATGCTTTATATGGACCCTACTCCTCCGGATCCGCTACATGCGTTGACCTATATATTAGTTCTCATTACGTGGTCCTAGTATTAACTTTCATACCTAATCCAACCCCTTCTCCAAGAAGCGAAAACGGGGTTGTCTGTGGGTATGAAATAAAACATTAATTTCGTCTTAAACGTTTTGTATATTGTAAACAAAAAACATTTAATAGGTAATTTTAAACAGATTATCGTATTTCTTTTCAGTAAAAAGGTTTTTAAACGTGTTTTATTGTCGAAATATCCGTTATAAAATCCTGCTAATATAAGCTTTATCAGCGCTTAATGGAATTCAGGAGGAACACATAATTTATTTGAAACCAGGAAAATACCAAGCATCATCATTTTTCAAATGTGTCTCTGCTACTCCCACTGTTTCTACATTTACGGATTAAATACATTCGCACCTTAAAAAAATAATTCCAGAAGTGTTATCTAAATTCTAGCAATTAACATTCTCCAAATTCCTGCTGACATCTAGGGATTTACACCAAGCGAATCAATTATTTCCGTCAAACATTCATTTTCCTGAATTGAACCATTATTGATGCGGACTTATTTCTAGTATTACAAAATGATATTAACTATTATTACCTGATCTCCTACAAAAATGAACGATCTCGATACATTTGCTCATAAAGATTTTAAATTGTATTTTAAAAACAGAAATTCAAAAGTGAGAAATAAATCAGGTGGCCTTGCGATTGCTGTTAAGAACAAATTTAATCAATACATTTCAATATTAGAAACTGACAGTAAACTTGTTTACTGGTTCGTCATCTCTAAACGATTAACAAAAAATGAAGACATTCTCTGTGGTGTTATATACATTCCACCTGAAAATTCGATATATGCTGTAGATGACCCATTTCTTGAAATACAAAGAGAAATTGACGCATTCTCTAATAAATATAATACACTATGTATTTTTGGAGATAGTAATTCTAGATACAAGGTTATGAAAGATTATATTTCTGTTGATAGAGATATATTTGCATCTCAAAATCTCAACGAAATGTATGATGAATATTTAAATGAAATGCACTATTTCCAAAACAGTAATGTATGTGTAGAAAGAAATAACTGTGATAAGTCAATGAATAATTACGGTTATAGGTTAATTGATTTTTTACAAGCCAATAATCTATTCATTTTAAACGGTAGAACGAACGGTGATTTAAACGGGTGTACGACATCAAATGGTGTAAGCACTATTGATTATTGTGTGTGCAGTGCTAGCCTCTTTCGCTCAATCGATGTTTTGAACGTTATTGATTACTGCCCAATGCTCTCGGATGTACATTGTCCAGTCAACCTAAATTTTAAATTTAATTTTGAAATACAAAATGTCACAGAGTATAAAAATGAAGATATCATTAAAATGTGGGATGAAACGAAGTCAAACAATTTTATAACAAATATTGATCACGATAAAATAGACGATTTATTTAACACGCTATGTGATCTCGAAATTAAAGGGGAAGTAACTCAGTCAGAAATGAATCACTATGTTGATAAAATCTCAGATATGTTTAAAAACTGTGCATTCCGCACATTTGGTAATCGCAATGATAAGAGAAATTCACCGTATGAAGAAGAAAAGTTACCGTCTTGGTTTGGAAATAAATGCACTAAAGCGCGAAAGCAGTTCCACCGTGCAAAATTTCAGTATAAATTACGTAGAGCAGAAATTAATAAAACAGATATGAAAAAAGCCGGTAAAAATTATAAAGCGACACTTCACAAATACAATTTCGAATTCAAAAACAAAAATATCATAAAATTAAAAAAGCTGGGGAAAACAAACCCACGAAAGTATTGGAAAGTTCTAAACGGTAAACAAACAAATAGTGTTAATGCGACATTAAACGAATTATATCAGCATTTCAAAGAAGCGAATTTTGATGCTTCAGTAAACGATAATGATGATGATGTTGATGATAATAATAATAATGATAATGATAATAATAATAATAATACCAATAGTAATGATAATAATAATACTGATATGTTGAATAATGAATTCGATTATTTGAACATAGACATAACTGCAGAGGAGATAGAAAAAGTTTCAAAAAGCCTGAATAATAATAAAGCTTCAGGATTTGACAAAATTTTAAATGAACATATAAAAGCAACACTACCTGTGATGAGTCAAGTCTATTTGAAACTCTTTAATCTAGTTTTGAACACAGGAGTTGTTCCTGAATCCTGGACTATTGGTATTATCAACCCCATTTTTAAAAACAAGGGTAATAGAAGTAAGGCGGAAAATTATCGACCGATTACACTATTAAGCTGCCTAGGTAAATTTTTTACAGCCATAATTAACTCAAGGCTACAACATTTTGCAGATGGCAACAATATAATAAACGAGTTCCAAGCAGGCTTTAGACGAGGGTTTTCTACAATAGACAATATGTTTGTACTACATTCCCTGATTCAAATATTACAAAATAGTAAGAAAAAACTGTTTTGTGCATTTATTGACCTAAAGCGAGCATTTGATACAGTTTGGAGAGCAGGACTCTGGTCGAAACTCATAAAATATGATATTAATGGCAAATGCCTGACTTTAATTAAAAAAAATATGTATAATAATATTAAATCATGTGTAACAGTAAACGGTGAACAGTCTGACTTTTTCCCATGTAACATAGGCGTTAGACAAGGTGAAAATCTTTCACCAATCTTATTTTCATTATATCTTAACGATTTAAATGACTTTTTTGCAAGAAATGATACTGTAAACGGTATTAATCTTGAGGAAACTGAAGATACTATGTATACCTACTTGAAACTGTTTGTCCTTTTATATGCCGATGACACAGTTATAGTATGCGAAAGTGCTGAGGATTTACAAAACGCTCTTAAAACATATCAGTTATATTTTGAAACCTGGAAATTAACTGTTAACAAAAGCAAAACCAAAGTGTTAATATTTTCAAAAGGTCGACAAAGATAATTTCGTTTTATATATCAAGAAGAAGAATTAGAAATAGTTACAGAATATAAATATTTAGGAATTCTTTTTAGTAGAAGTGGCTCTTTTTTTGATGCCAAAAAACATATTGCAAACCAGCGTCTCAGAGCATTTTATAGCTTAATGAAAAAAGCTAAACGTTTATTATTACCTATTGACATGCAAATTGATATTTTTAACAAAACTGTTAAACCTGTACTTCTTTACGGATGTGAAATATGGGGATTTGGAAATTTAGATGTCATAGAGCGGGTGCAACTTAAGTTTTTAAAATATATACTTAATGTTAAAAAAAGTACACCTAACTGCATTGTATACGGAGAAACTGGCGTTATGCCAATTTCAATTGATATTTTATCACGTGTTACCTCATTCTGGGCAAAGTTAGTTGTCAAAAATGAGAAAAAATTGTCTTTTAGTATATATTCTATCATGCACAAACAATTCAATGAAACACGTATTGATATTGTTAAAAAGCGTTTTTGTTGGCTTAATGGTATCAGAACTATTCTTATTAAATGTGGCTTTAATGGTATTTGGACAAGCCACGTTTTCCCAAATCAAAAATGGCTATCTCTTGCTGTATGTCAAAAGCTGAAAGACTTGTTCCTTAATGAATGGTATAACACCATACACACATCAAGCGGATGTACAACATAAAGGCTTTTAAAAGATACATTTAACTCTGAAAATTATTTAATAAGTACTCCAAATAGACTTCTAAAATTTATAATTAAATTTAGAACGAGAAGTCATAAATTACCTATAGAAATAGGAAGATGGAACACTGTAGACAGAGAGAACAGAACATGTACACTCTGTAATCGTGATATAGGAGATGAATATCATTATCTTCTTGTTTGTAACGAATTTTCAGAATCGCGATCATTACTTTTAAAATCAAAGTATTATTCCCGACCAAACATCATTAAATTAAAAAATCTAATGAACACAACAAACAAAACAGAATTAAGGACACTTTGTGAGTTCGTTAAAACGATTGTAATTTTTTTTCAATAATAACTTTGTATCATATAACAGTTTACCATAACCCCATGAATCATACGTGAGTGCAGTGGACCCTAGACAATACCTTTTCCCAGGCTTTCGTTTTCGTACTATATGTGTCAAGGTATTGACAAGCGGGTGTACCTCTAAATACGATTCTTAAAATTGTTGTATTTGTTATAAAATGTACTATAATATCGTGCATGTTAACATTTGTTTTTTATATAATTACCAAAACTATATACAAAACAATGACGATTAGCGAAGAAGAAAAAAAATCTTACCTGTAAACAGTTATTCCAATACTACTTAATCCCTGAAAAACTAACACCTTATACATAGATATAGACAGGCGCACGGACGTCTCGTGCAAGTAGTGATGTGCTGACTGCTCGCACAAAGCAGACGAAAATATCACGTGTTATTTAGTAGTATTTAAGTCGAACTTGTGCAATGAAATAGTTAAAGGGATGTAAGCACATTCTAAAATCTAAAATATATGTTGTATACATGCACGTTTAATTTTTTCCCGGAAAATAATTGTCCAAGCACAGAGTGTTTAGCTCTTTAATATTCTATTGTTTTTTTGTGTGTTTTCTTTTTGTTTTTTTATATTATACTTAACCAATATTTACAGATTGAAAATGTAGATTGTATACACTATTACAAATATGTTGAGGAATTAACGTTTAAAGTAACTCTCCCAACAATCTACACTTAATATATGCTATTTAAATAATACACATTGTACCATTTTTACATACATGCATGTTTGAGCCTTATGATATGTATACTATATTCATGACCTCATGATGTCATTACTGTAATGAACTGAGTGAATAAAAGATTTGATTTGATTTGACTATATAAATGCTATATCGTCATTTCTTGCTAATTCACTAAGGAAAAGACTGTTCCCGGTGAAAACGAACTGTTACCGGGCTTTAGTTTCGACTGTTTCCCTCACGTGCTGGAATTTCGTTTGCGTGACGTCATGTTGCTTTTTTCACCATAGGTTCCCATTATAAAACAAATTTTCATTTTCACTGTTTTGTACAGTAACATTAATCAGGTAATAAAACAGTTATCACATGTGTGTTTGGGGAACAGTCAAAACTGTTTTCCCTTGGTGTCGGGGGATGTCAGTGTGAACTGTTTCCCTCGGCCTATCGGCCTCGGGAAACAGTTCACACTGCCATCCCCTCCACCTCGGGAAAACAGTTTTGACTGTTCCCCAAACACACATGTGATAACTGTATACTATGAATCTTTAGGTCGTGTACTAGTCACAGGGGATTGTAATGCAAGGGTGTCTATTAAAAAAGATTATATTATTTCGATAGGAATGTCGATGAAATTGACGCAAATGATTATATTCCAGATAACCCTTTTGACCGATTCTCACAAGACAGTGTTTCAAACGCCCAAGGGGTTAAATTACTCGATTTGTGTAAATCGACATCTATTAGGTTTTGATTGTGGTGTGGGCGCATTTGCATACGTGAATAGGAACGCATGTAGCGTTATTGATTATTTGTTATTGAAAGAAATTGATTTTCCGCTTGTTAACAATTTTAAAATCGGCAATTTCACAGAATTCAGCGAGCATGCACCTTTATCATTCACTGTAAATACTATGAATCGTACAGTTAATACTAATCCGTGTGATCGCGAATACATCTCATGTAAATGGAATGAGGCGAATAAAGAATTATTCCGTAATAGGATAATTGTCACAAAATGTCACGGGTAGAGCGTATTGGTCGTACATAGCTCTTGTAAGTTGTCAGTTACACCCTAATCTATTGTTGAGTTGAAAAAAATTCACAATATCCATGATATATTCATGTAACACGTCAAAGCGTGCACATTTTAGGTGGCCGCCAGAGAGGCCGTGTCATAAGTTTAGTTTTGTGCTAATGCATGTAAACGTATAGGTCTATCTTCCTTAAACGGCAAAATTGTGTAAGGGGCCTCTCGTGTAGATTTTAATACTGCGAATTTAGCCACGTATGTCACGGACTGAACGGGGGAAATAATGGTTTGGGCGTAATGTTTGCTATAAAACCTATTGTCTTCTAGTTCTTGCCGGGATTGCTTGATAGTTGTTTTGTTTGGAACAGAAGTTGGACGGCAAAATTCACAGGCAATATGTGGTCAGTAGTTATTATTTTATTAAACTTTTATCGTACATTTATATTCAGTGGGCGGCGCCATCTTGGTTGGCGGTTACGACATCCGGTTAGCTTTGATGTTTCTCAAACATTAACTTTAGACTAGCATATGATTTTGAAGTTACTTTATTAGATGTTATTATTGTAGTTGATCATTAATTGTAAAACAATATTAATTTGATAACAGTGGATAATAGGTGCATTAGTTAACGTTGGCGTATAACTCAGTGATTGTAACACACGATTGTTAACATTAGTTAACAATGAGATGAGTGACTAGGATAAATGTTCGACGGTATGCAAAGCGTTGTATAATGTGGTCATTAGTTGACATGCGTGCATGCATAACTCAGTGAGTGTAATATACGAGTGATTTGATAATGTTTTATATTACATGTATTAGGGGCATTGATTAACAGCGACGTACATGGCGTATACATGGCGTTGTAGAATATGTATACATTGATACTCATCATTAGTACAGCTTACATATATTTATTGAATAATGATTTGTTTGGGTAATGATAATTATGCAAGATTGTTATGTGTGTCAACCGACGTCTAAAACGTATGTATAATTACAGCCTAAGCCATCCAGGGTTGGAGTGGAGCTAAGCTTCCACGATTAACGTAAAGGGCGGTGGAGACGGTCCCCGTACCTGCGCAGCATGGCCAGGTTTTAGTAGCGACAACCCCCGGGACACAAGGTGGGCCCGGTATCAG
This sequence comes from Cyrtodaria siliqua, assembly GCA_037043455.1. Classification (NCBI taxonomy): domain Eukaryota; kingdom Metazoa; phylum Mollusca; class Bivalvia; order Adapedonta; family Hiatellidae; genus Cyrtodaria; species Cyrtodaria siliqua. Next base: position 26,441 of record JAWPHD010009429.1, on the reverse strand, counting down.
TCCTCACTGGAGGAACATCACCCACAACCTCAGAGGTTTAATCATCTTACATATCGCGTCATCAACCCTTATAGAAGGCATTTGATGACAATCACCCATTGGATTCGCGCTTCATCATCTTCTTGAGCTCTCGCGCATCACAGTTATCGCGCTAGATCATAGATCAACATTGTTATAACTTTAACAACACTTTAGTGTCGTATACATTCAGTATTTGTTACAATACTAAGAACGTCTTAAACGTTCATGAGAACATTCTTTTCATAGTTCATTTGTGTATTCGCTTGTTTTTTAGATAATTGTATATATATTTAACATATTTTAAAAGTTGCATTAAACTGATGTAAATGCATTCACCGTCATTGATTCTTTCCTGAGTTAGCCCCAACCACTAGGGTCATCCATTGGCAAGTTACCGGTATTCACATCAATTATAAATGATATGAATATTCGTGATAAAGATAGTATTAATAACGTAGTGTCGAATTTTACCAATTTAATGTCAGAGGCTGGTGACTTCTTGTTTGTAAAACAGAGAACGGTTAAGAATGGGTTTCAGTCTGTAAACTCGGACTCAAACAAATGGTTTGATGATGATTGTCGCCAGGTTAAGCAGTTATACAAAGAGGCGTTATTTTTGTTTAATACGAATAAATCCAATTTAAATAGAACTTCGCTTTCTGATAAAAAAGCGAGCTATAAAGCAATAATAAAGAAAAAAAGACGTGCATATAAATATAGACAAATGAAAGAACTGGAACAGATGCGACATTCAAAACCACGCGACTTTTGGAAACTGTTTAATAGAAAAAAAGCAAAACAATACCGATATCACCCTAGATGAGTTTCATACATATTTTAAAGACTTATTTAAGGACATAAAAAACGCGAAAAATGACGAAGCTGTATCTTTAATAATAAACATAATTTTGATGATAATTATCCTATTTTTCATGAATTACACATGCCTATAACTATTCCGGAAGTAGAGGCAGCGATTAAGTCCTACGCAAGAATAAAGCCGCCGCCGGCGACAATATATTGAACGAATACTTTATATCAACCTGTGATATATTGGCGGGGCATATAACTGATTTTTTCAATGCGATTTTTGATTCTGGATTTTTTCCAGAAGAGTGGACGAAAGGATATATGATAGCATTACATAAAAAGGTGAAAAAAAATATCGCAAATAATTACAAAGGCATAACCTTTGTCAGTAGTATGGGCAAACTGTTTTCAATAAACGTATCGATAAATGGTGTGACGATAATAATAAAATATCCGATGCTCAGTTTGGATTTAGAAAAGTTAAATCTACAACAGATGCTGTGTTTATATTACATAATATTATTGAAAAAATATTAAATGCTAAAGTAGGCTTTATTGTGCATGCATAGACCTTAAAAAGGCTTTTGACTCTATTAATAGAAATGCACTCTGGTTAAAACTGTACAAATTAGGTATTAATGGGAAAATGCTTAGAATAATTCGATCGATGTATGATATTGTTAAAAGTTGTATTAAGCACTGTGGATCATTTTTTGATTTTTTTGATATATCAGTCGGATTAAAGCAAGGGGAGATAATCTCGCCGATAAAGTTTGCGCTTTTTCTAGAAGACCTAGAGTTATATTTATATACAAGTATTAAAAGCGGACTTTCATTTAATGATATATCTCTTATCCTTTTGCTTTTTGCCGATGACATGATTTTAATAGGCACAAGTATAGAAGACCTGCAAAGCAGTCTAAATAACTTATATAACTATTGTGAAACATGGAGCCTAGAGGTAAATACAGATAAGACTAAGGTGGTGGTTTTTCGTAACAGAGGAACAACCAGAGTTACTGAAAATTGGTCTTATAACGGTACCATTCTCGAAGTGGTCGACGACTTTAACTATTTAGGAGTTGTGTTCAACTATACAAGGTCGTTTACGCTTAACCAACAAACATTATGTGGTAAAGCGCTTAAAGCCATGAACCTTCTATCAATAAATATAAAGAAATATGAGTTAAAACCGAAAACAGCTTTACAATTGTTTGATGCTTTTGTAGGTTCTATTCTTAATTACGGCAGTCAAGTGGTTTTTTTTACTAATTCCAAGGAAATTGAAAGAATTCACTTAAAGTATTGTAAACAAGTTCTTGGTGTAAAATTATCGACAAGTAATGCAGGGGTATACGGGGAATTGGGCCGTTATCTGTTATATATAAATAGACATGTTAGTATCATTAAATAGTGGCTAAGAGAGGTCAATACTGATAACGTTATTATAAAACACGTGTATGAAAGCGCAAAATCTGACTGTGAAAAGGGATTGGGTGTCAAAAGTCAAGTCATTACTAAATAGTAGTGGTGTCTTGTATGCATGGCTTGACCCAAGCACATTAAATGCAATATATTTAGTACCTATATACAAACAACGACTAATAGATAATTATGTCCAAAACTGGTCAACCGACCTTGAAACGAATAGAGTGCTAACTCTTTACAAATCTGTTAAACATCATTTTGAATATGACAATTATCTAGATGTATTGCATACCAGGCGCGATCGCAGTGTGGTAACCAGATTACGCTTGTCCTCTCATAGTCTAAGGATCGAGACAGGGAGGTATTCTCGTGAAAGGTTAGAAAGACATAATAATAATAATAATAATAATAATAATAATAATAAAAGCTTTATTTAAAGAAGGTAACACATTAGAGTTATATAACATACATCATATACATCTTATTTTCAATGTGGCCTTCTGCAAAATATCACGCACGCACGCACGCACGCACGCACACACACAATATGCATATATACATCGACAAACACTCCATTATTTAATTTTCTAGAAACAATATTAAAGATCATGAAATAATACAGTATAAGCGGATTCTTACTCAAAATTCACTTATATGTTTACTTTGTTATTGTTATCTGAACAATTAATCGTTAAATGATAATACATTACTTTGCAATAAATGTGATCTATATCTATATTTAAATGAATGTAACGACGATGATGAACGAATCTGTACAGGCACACTATTCCATACTTGTGCACTTACAAATGTAAAGGATTTTTTCATATAATTTGTACGTGGCTTGGGAGTTACTAAATCACTGTTTGTAATAGATCGAAGGCTATATATGTTACTGCTGGAAAAGGTTAATAATTTGCTTATGTAATTTGGAGCGAGATTATATTTCGCTTTGTATACTAGAACAGCTATGTGATACTGATATCTATCTGAAACGGATAGCCATTGTAATTCTTTCAGTAGTGATTTGCACCCAGTTTTGTAAGATTTATGCATTATTATTCGCGCTACTCTTTTTTTTTTTTTTTTGAGTTTCTGTCAGGAAACCCGTTTAATTCCCCGTCATAGGTGTGTGGGGGTCGGGGAGCCATCCCCCAGTCACACCGTACAATAAACATATATTCAATATATACATACACAATTCAGGATATTAACATGTAGAACTATTTGATGTTTAACTTGATTAAATCATAATGCAAGTGGTAAGTTAACAACTCAGATTTATTTTCCAAATTCTATGTATCATGCTTATACCAGTACCATCCTCTTGAGGAAACGAAATTCAAGAAGAAAAAATAGCATGTCAGTCATTGGATATTATATATCATCCTTATGCCAGTACCATCCTCTTGACGAAACGAAATTCAAGAAGAAAAAATAGCATGCCAATCATTTATCATTTTCAATCATCAAATGTACATATTTTTGACAATCTTTAGTCATTAAAAAACAAACAATTATTTAGAATCTATTTTTTATTTACCCAAATATGTCTGCTACGAAGCCTGACCGTGCTATAACTTTTTTATATAATCAATTGCTGTTGTGTTTTCACGCTTTGTGTTTTGCCATACAAAAAGGTCTTTTATTGACTGCTTTATGTGTAGCAGTAGGAAGTCAGAGCTAGGAGATTTATTCTCGAACTTGTGAATGTTCCTAAATTTCCATATTTGCCATTTGGCTTCATAAATTATGGTATTGACAATATTATATTTGAATGGAATTTGATAAAAACCAAGAACCACGTTTTTGAAGTTTATGATTTCTAAATCAAGATCCAGTAATTCAAATATATCTTGGAAAATAGATTCTATATAATTCCATACTTGTTTTATTATGTCACAGTTAAAAAATAAGTGGATGAGCGTTTCTCTTTCCCTTTTGCATATATTACATAATCCATTAGATAAATTCATAATGTTAAGTTTATGATCTGTAAATATTGTGTTGTGTAAAAATTTCCATTGAAATTGTTTAGCTTTTCTGGATGCAAAAGAATAGTGGATATTCATCCAGACAATTTCCCATTGTGTTTGATATAGTGCTAATTTTTGCTCCCAGTTGATTTCCGTTTTTAGTTTTGAATCTGTTTTTGAATTTAAAACCTTTTTTATCTGTTTATTTTTCAGCTGACCTGGTAATAGTATTTTATTTTTATAATTTAAGACATGTATCTTTTCCATATTCAATGGTGACCGCTTTCCTGGAGAGAATTCTCCTGATATCATAGCGTTTAGGTATTTACTTGGTATTGCTTTCCTAATTTGAGCCCATTCCGATATCCAGTTATGCCGGAATTTGAGTTTACGGAAAAGATCTTGTTCTTGAATAAAATAGTTCCTTTGTTCATCCCAAATATCTTTAAGATAGTGTATATCACTCTTTAAAAAGGATTTAAAGAATAGTGGTTTGTTATTAAATGTGACTTCATGATTCCCAAACAGTCGAAGACTGCGAACTTGATCTAATGTATTTGGTGTTTCGAATTTCCTAAATGATATCCACGCCGAAATTGCATTCCGATAAAACTCTGTTAATTGTAATTGATTTGTTAATCCTTCGATAGAAGAGCAGTTGCACAGGAAATTATTTTGCGAGTATTCGCAATCTAATTGTAGGAGATAATGTTTCCCTATTGCATTCCAGTTATCTAAGTCAGAATTTATAATGCTATATATAGTTTTGATTTGCATGCTTAATATAACATTTTCTATGTCTATCATGTCGAGACCTCCTTGGCTTTTATTTTTGTATATTGTAGTTTTAGCGACAAGTGGTTTTTTCCCATTCCAAACAAAATCCAAAAACGTTTTTTGTAAAATATTTGCAATTTTTTTTTGGGATTCCCCTCGTTTCTATCTCGAAATTTATCGTTGACAGAGCAAATGTTTTAAGGATGAGTATTTATAACGCTTCTTTTCTTGATTAAGATCTCTCGGTTGAAAATGGTGAAATAATTAGCAAAATCTATGACAAGAAAGATGATTTTAATTTTGACTTTGTTAATTATCCCCACTTGGGTTGTTCCCCGAGCAACTTCTTATTAAGTGTATGTGTCTCAACTTATTCGTTTTTCAAGAGCTTGTACTCGAGTTGAGGACTTTAATATTCGTTATCTTTGTATAACTAAAAACATACTCAATCGGGGTTACCGTTACCATAAACTTCGTAAAACCTTTGCAAAATTGTATTATCGTAACCCTGATCTTCTTATATAAAAATACAAAAGTAATTTAAGGACTCTTCTGCGACAAGGACTATCACAACCTGACTTCTATGGTGATGTGATTTATAAACTTCATAAGATTCTTGGTCATGATCAATTTCATACTATCTTTGTTAAACTTGTTAAAAAGTTTATCAAAAGAGGTTATGACCTATCATTTTGCAACATACTGCATTCTTGGTGGTTGACGTTTTTACAATTCGCCACTATGCTTTCCTCTTTAATTGTACGATGACCAGACAGGCTATGGACCCTGTGATGACGCCTACCTAAAGCCCATTGGAACGGTGCGTTTGATGTTTGTCTATGATCTTTCTTGTCGTGCTCTTAATGGTTTATTCTCTTGTTGCTTTGGCTTCTGCCAAGTCATTGAGTACCTTCATTGTGGCTTTCTAGGCTATTGTTTTTTTTGTATTATATTTACACGAGCATATTTGTGATTTACTTATACTGCCTATTGATGCTGCCTTGTTGGTTAGAGATTAGATCATGGCGGGGATTTCTTTATTTACACTGTCCTGTTTTAATGGGATGACAGTAGGGTAAGTTTGAGGTTTGGTGCACCCTAGAACCGCTTTAAACCCGCAGTGGCATACTTTGCCACTGACCGTTCCAAGGCGGTAGCCCTATTGTCAACCATTTTGTGTTTGTGATGTCGTTTGCATTTATTATTGCGTTTGCCTTCTTGTTTGTCTGTTTGCGTGTTTGTTTCTGTGTTTTGTGGTTGACTGTCCTCCTTGAATGCTACTTTCCCTGTCCGATCTTTTTATATTTCTTTCAATTAACAACTTTTCCTGCCTCATCTATAAGACAGTCCGATTGTTTTTGCAAATGGTCAATGTCCTTCCTCTTCTTGACCTGTTCTAACTGCTCGATTGCAGATTGTCTTTTTCTCTTTTGCTCTCCAGTCATTTATGCCTCTGACTAGGTCTCATATCTGCTTCTAGCTGAGGCAGCACTATTAACAACTTGTTATTTATTTCTAACGTTACATTCAAAATCCCACCTACTTTATGAACATGGTAACATATAGCCTTGTCCCAGAAAAATAGTTCAATTTACTTAAATTTGCCATCAATGTTTTTCAAAACAGAATTTATCTCACTCTCAACATATCTCACTCTCAACACTTATGTCATCGCACATTATTTTCACAATTGTAATAAATATAAATTGTGTTACATGAAAACACATTCACGGGTATGTCGGTATCCTAGATGTATTTTTCAGAACTCTGTTTTCTTCAAAGGTAAACCCCTTTTACTGTTGCTAAATCCAACATACGTTGTGTCTGTATCCATTATCCACGGATATTTCAATATCCATTGTTTGTTGAACATGATTTTGCCTTTCTTAGACATTTCGGAAATCTGTCGTACTTCAAAAAAAATAATATCAAAATGAGCAGCAAAATGTGTTTTTAAGGGAGACAACTCCGTAGCGATTTGTTACCACTTCCATTAGTACTTTCCCGATTCGTACTCAGTTATCAACATTTGATCACAAGTAAAAGCATTTGTGTTTTTATTTTGAATTTGAAGAATTAAATGTTTGTTTCTACGTTTCTTCGTGTTGCTAACCTACATTATTTAGTATGTATTTTTCAGTAGTTTTAGGATGAAATATCGGTATATAACCGTACTTTTGCAGCCAAAGGCTCATTTCCCAGTACCTTTCCAGTCTGTCTTCCCTGTATTATTATGGACAACATCCACCGTGGGCCTTAAGGAAAGACTCGTGGCTACATGGTCATTTCCTCTTGGTCGTGACTCAGTTACCAGTGTTCTTTATTCTGGACAAAATCATTAAGGTTAAAGGCATGTGGTTTCGCGGTTATTTTCTTACTTGGTAGTTAATTCATTTACCGGTGTTTCTTTTTTTCCGGACAACCTCCTGTGTATCTGGACAACTTTCAATGTACATTGTTAGGCATATGGCTTCGTTGTAATTTTATTTCTTGGTAGTTGATTCATTTACCAGTGTTTCTTTTTTTTGGACAACCACCACAGCGTACATTGTAAGGTTAGTCACGTGGCTACGTGGTCATTTCCTTTCTTGGTCGCTGACATTAGATTAGTGTCACCTGATATAGATTTCCTTTCGCACAACATGTTGATCACATCAAAACTATGTCCTGTTCAACTCCCAGGTTCCTGAAAAAAATATCAAGGTCACATTTAAAACTTAAAGGTCCAAGTAAAGTATCTTTGTATTTTTTGTTGTTCCGGTTGATCCTAAACCAGTGGACTGATTAAGTTAAGTATATAAAATTGTATTTAACGTCAGCAAGATAAGATTTAAACCATCAACATAAGCTATTGATAAGTATACATATAACACATAAAAACAGCTAAGATGAGAAAGCCTATCGATTAAACTATGTAGCTACATAAGCACATATAGCATAAGCACATCTGAGAACTAAATGGATGATTTATAATGGCAGGAGCCCCGTGTGGTTCTCGGGCAAATAATAGGGCCACTGCAGGTCCTGTTAGAGGGATAGGCAGAGGTGTAGAACCCACAAATTCATGTTCAATTTATGTTTTGTTCATGCTCATTAAAGGTAATAATACACTCAAGTGATATGAAAACGCAACACGCGAATTTCCGCTATATATTGTATGTACAATATGCTGCTTTTAATCGAATGGTACATGGCTACGTAAGACCTTTCCTTTTGGAAAAAAATACTAAAACAACAAATAATACAGCAAATAGTATTCCTGCAATGTTTCATTATTCACAGAGTACGCGTTTGGCTCAATCATGTTAGCAAACTTAGGATGCAAAATTTTGCAAACTATATACGTTAAATACAGTACTGAACTAGCTCAATTTTTCGAAGAGCAACTTCAACATTGATGAAGTTCTTGTTACAAAGTGTTGTGTGATTAAAACGTCTACAACATCACAGTTGTGTCCTTTCTCTAGTTAACTGCAACTGTTTTTTAAAAAAACATCTTGGGATTTCTTTAGAAAACTATGTGCAATTAAGTGTGCGTTATATACGATATATAGCGGAAATTCCCGTGTTGCGTTTTGATAAAAATGCAATCAAAATCATCAGAATAAAGCACAGGAAATGGACAAAATATAAACACTGTAAAAATGATATGAACTATAATGAATATAAATTAGCAAGGAATAATGTTGTCTATGAGATGAGAAGATGTAAATATGTCTATGAAAAGGATTTGGCAACAAAAATCAAAACTGATAACAAACTATTCTGGAAATACGTCCGATCAAACACCAAAACGAAAATTTCTGTTAGTAACTTAGAAAACACCAATGGCAGTATAACAAGGAATGACAATGAAAAAGCCGAAGTACTAAATAACCACTTTGTATCTGTATTTACCAACGAAAATATTGATATTATACCAATACTGGAAGAAAAACCAAATTGTTCTAAATTAATAAACATCAACATTACAGAGGAAATTGTCAACAAACTATTACTTCAAATCAAGTCTTCTAAATCACAAGGACCAGATAATCTCCACCCTCGAATACTCAAAGAATGTGCGAATACATTGACTGCACCACTTACAAATCTCTTTAAGAAATCCTTGGAAGAAGGAAAATTACCAGAAATATGGAAAACAGCCAATGTGACTGCAGTCTTCAAATCAGGGAAAAAGGCTAAGCCGGAAAATTACCGACCAATCAGTCTTACACCGATATCCTGTCGGATAATGGAAAAAATTGTTCGAATGGAAATGGTTGACCATTTAATCGAGAACCAACTATTATCAATTCACCAACATGGTTTCAGACGGGGCTGCTCCTGTGCTACTCAGTTATTGGAGTGTCTCGATGACTGGTCAGAGGCAATTGACTGCGGTCAAGAAGTCGATGTCATTTATCTGGATTTTAAAGCGGCTTTCGACAAAGTACCCCATAAAAGCTTAATGAGTAAGGTTAAATCTATGGGAATAACTGGTAAACTTTATGACTGGATAGAGGACTTTTTAACAAATAGAAAACAGAGGGTGATGGTCAATGGGCAGGTCTCAGAACTCAGGGATGTCACAAGCGGGGTTCCCCAGGGCAGTGTTCTTGGTCCTGTTTTGTTTCTTATTTACATCAACGACCTCCCGGACGCCATGTCCTGCACCGCCAAACTTTTTGCTGACGATACTAAACTGTATACATGCATAAATAGCCCACAGCGTGAGATAGACTTACAAGACAGTATCTTCACTGCATGTGAATGGGCTAAAAAATGGCAAATGATATTTAATGCCAAAAAGTGCAAACACTTACATATTGGTAATAATGATGAAGAATCCGATGTATTCTACATCAAGGATAATTCGAATAAAATAGAAGAAATTACCAAGGTAATACATGAAAAAGACCTGGGAGTAACATTTGACTCAAAATTAAAGTTCTCCTATCATATAAGTGGTAAAGTATCTAAGGCCATTAGAAACCTCGGTCTAATATATAAAACTTTTACATACATGGATAGAGAAATGTTTCTGTGTTTATATAAGTCCCTTGTTAGACCACACCTTGAATATGCTACGGTGGTTTGGTCTCCATACCTAAAAAAGGATATAATTGCCATAGAAAATGTCCAAAAAAGAGCGACTAGGATGGTGGAAAACCTCAGTAACTTTTCGTACCATGCAAGACTCACTATGCTAGGGCTACCAACCCTTGAGTATAGAAGAGAGCGGGCTGACGTGATCCAGGTTTATAAAATCTTAAATAATATCGATACAGTTGACAAAAATAAACTGTTCACTCAGGCCCCTGAGCTTGGAACAAGGGGAAATTCCAAGAAACTATTTAAAAAAAGAGCAAGAATTGATATTAGGAAAAATTCATTTGCTTACAGAGTCGTAGAATCTTGGAATAAACTCTCGAACACTGTGATTGAGGCACCCACCATCAATTCTTTTAAAAGTAGGCTAAATTTACATTGGGCAAATCATCCTAATAAATTCAACCCGAAAAACTAAAAAGGAACCGGAAGTCCTTCACTATGATAATAAATCATAACTAGACTGGGAAAACAACATCAAAAAGGGCCTAAGAAACCTGTTGGTTTATACTGGCTTCGACTACAGTATGAACAGTATGAATATCACTTGAGTGTAATAATAATAATAATAATAATAATAATAATAATAATAAAGAATATATATAAACCAATACACCAAAAATATGGCAAAAGTAAAAATACAAAAATACTAAACGTATGTAAGGTATGTTGCCCCCGGTTGTGCAGCACATTACGTTTATGTGCGATTGGATTATTTTGCCTAAATGTTATTTAAAACATAGAGTCAGCATTAAGTTTGGTATTTCACGAAGGTTATTTTCTGAACTTTGGGCGGATTTGCATTTTATTTCATAAGTATTGCATCATGACAGGTTTCTTTTAGTCCCCATGTTTCGGTCGCAGAAAATTGGGGTTACACTATTATAAAGGATATATTCAATGAAATGTTGGATGATTATATGTTTATATAGGACCTAATGCCATTTTGGAAGATTATTGAAAAAGACAGTAACTTCTCAAGCTTAATGTCTTCTTACTTGTTCAAAGTGTATTTAAGAATTGCATATGTTTGTCTTTAGATGTAGTCATGCCAACACATTTACACAAGTTTTGCTGTATATTCAAGTATCTACATAATATTGCCTTTGTATTCAATTTATCTTTGAATTCAAACATATGAACATATGTTTCTCTTTATATTCAGTTAAAGGACTATCCCGCCAACAGTCAAATTTTACAATATGTGTACATCGTTTCTAAACCTACAGACGATGATGTATATATCACCGTAAAAAAACAACTTCACGTTTAATTGGCTAATATACATATTATACATGTTATATGGAATATGGGACACAAGGGACCATGGACAAAAGGGACCAGACACTTGGGACCACATTTTTGGGACAAAAGGGACCACATTATGGGACACAAGGGACCATAGTTTTATTTTTGTATTTTTATACAATCATTTAATTAAGAAGCTGGATTATAAATGCAATCAGTTATCTATCTTCATGAAATGGCTATTTAAACAATTTATATGATAAAAACTCACAAATGACATATGTATACTACTAGTAAAACAAATAAATAATTGTTGTTTTTGCATACCTTTATATAAAAAATCCTGGATTTAAATATCCTTATCCTTAAAAGATCCATATTATGGGAACAATTTCACAAACAAATAATTCCACATCACACACATAGGCACATACTACAAATGAAATTAAAATACTATTTTCAAATGCATGCAGCTTGTTTTTCTCACCAATTAAATTATTAATTTAAATTAAATTATTCTAAATACTGAACAAATATCACCAATTAAAGTCTGCATTAAGGTGTTAATAACTTAATATGTGATTGTATTTAATCAACAATACCAATACACTTGTCGCCAATTAAAGATGTTGGAATTCTTTAATTGTTTCCACTAATGACAATTAACTACGCATTAATTAGGTGTTAATTTTACAAACTGGTGTATTGTTTTTTTTCATACCAAGCCTTCATACCTATAAATGCTGATGATATATCTAGCAACTTCAAAACTTCTCCAGCCTTAAAACTGGAAAGTTATATTCTGTTCTTCAAAAATGCCTTCTTATCCGTGTATTTTCTGCAGTAAGGGTGTCTACAATAATCACCGTGCCGTCGAATGTGATATGTGTCGAAGATGGCAACACTTATTATGTGGTCATACAGGTTAGTGTCTTTCATATACTTCCATGCCCATTCGGTTAGAATTTAAATAATGTAACTGCATGCACATTACACTGCAGGCATATTTATGAAATGAAATGTTAATTTAAAATCTGGTTTACCCACGGTAATATTATTAATTTAAAATCTGATTTATGGTGATATTTTTATTTTAAAAACTATTAAAACAATATGGTGATTAAATATTTTTGTTATTGCAGGTATCAGTGTATCTCAGTACAAGGAGGCCAACAAGAAAGAGGAAGATTTGGGGTTCATCTGTGGGGAGTGTGTCAACACTGTGCCGGTAGATATGTCTACAACTACGCAACTGGTCCTTCCAATAATACATGAACCAGAAGACAATTACACATCAGCTTCCAGTATCACCACAGAATATTCAATGTTAAGAGCCGATGAAAGTATGACTTCAGCTGAAGTATCAGCAACAGAGGAATCTATGGAGGAAGAATCAACATATTCAACAACGGAGGTTACCATGGAAGAAGACTTGTCAGATTTTGATGTTAGCAGACCCAGCCGATCCATGATAGAAGAGGAACATGAAACGTCAGTCGCAGATGACACCATCTACGATGTACCAGACAACCAACCAACCACATACACCGTCGTTGAGAATGGAAGCACCAAGGGTGGAAGAAAGCTGGTATCGTCCGATGGGTATTCGTTTGTGTATAAGAGAACACTGGCCTCAGGTACAGTCGACTGGCGCTGCAGTGTCAGAGAGAAGGGGAAATGCTGCCCAGCCGTTATCAAACAGTCTGGAGATGCGTTCAGCATAGCTGGTAGTGCCCACACCCACCAAGCCAAACCAGGGTTGCTGACTGCTCTACAGATTAGGACTGAGATCAAGTCATCTGCAAGGTCTCAGTTGTTCGACCCAGCATCAGCATTGGTGAAAGAAGTGACAGATCGGTTGAGTGACACTAATCTACCAGAAGGTTCCCGCCAGAGTCATCTAGCGCTGTTGAAGCTGTGCAACAGGACAAGAAAACATTCAAGGCCAAAAGATCCAGCTGATCTATCATTTGAGGTAAATAAAGTAAAATAAATGAATGAACGAATAAATTATTTTTAACTGAATAAATAATTGATAAATAAATAATTGATAAATGAATAATTAATTCAATAAGTAAATAAAGTAAAATAAATGAATGAACGAATAAATAATTTTTAACTGAATAAATAATTGATAAATAAATAATTGATAAATTAATAATTAATTCAAAAATAAATAATTATTTCAAAAATAAATAATTCAGAAATGAATAAATATAATATGTATGTTATATAATTATATATATATTTTCAGATGAACGAAGCGTTCCTTGAAGACACATGCGGTGAGCCATTCTACAGGACGTCCGTCCGAGCTGGTGAGAGAAGACACCTCATCTTCGCGACTGATAAACAACTCGAGTTGTTGGGGCAAGCCAAGTCCTGGTACATCGATGGGACGTTCAAGGTGGTACGGAAACCATTCACTCAGCTCCTGTCTATCCACGCCTTCATCAAATCTGGGGATGACATCAAGCAGCTTCCGCTCTGTTTCTGCCTCATGTCAGGGAAGAAGAAAAAGGACTACAAAAAGGTACTGTACTATAGTGAAATTTTATGAAAGATAATAACATAATAGAATATACAAAAA
>JAWPHD010009429.1:0-7500 GCA_037043455.1 Cyrtodaria siliqua | reverse complement strand
GCGGGTTAGTTTCTAGTTTTGTAGTGTAGATTTGACGTTATTTGGCGGGTTAGTTTCTAGTTCTGTAGTATACATTTGACGTTATTTGGCGGGTTAGTTTCTAGTTCTGTAGTGCAAATTTGACGTTATTTGGCGGGTTGGTTTCCAGTTCTGTAGTGTAAATTTGACGTTATTCGGCGGGTTAGTTTCTAGTTTTGTAGTGTAGATTTGACGTTATTTGGCGGGTTAGTTTCTAGTTCTGTAGTGTACCTTTGACGTTATTTGGCGTGTTAGTTTCTAGTTCTGTAGTGTACATTTGACGTTATTTGGCGGGTTAGTTTCTAGTTCTGTAGTGTAAATTTGACGTTATTTGGCGGGTTATGTAAAGTTGACGTTATTTGGCGGGTTATGTAAATTTGACGTTATTCGGCGGGTTAGTTTCTAGTTTTGTAGTGTAGATTTGACGTTATTTGGCGGGTTAGTTTCTAGTTCTGTAGTATACATTTGACGTTATTTGGCGTGTTAGTTTCTAGTTCTGTAGTATACATTTGACGTTATTTGGCGTGTTAGTTTCTAGTTCTGTAGTGTACATTTGATGTTATTTGGCGGGTTATGTAAAGTTGACGTTATTTGGCGGGTTATGTAAGCTTGACGTTATTCGGCGGGTTAGTTTCTAGTTCTGTTGGGTACATTTGACGTTATTACGCGGGTTAGTTTCTAGTTCTGTAGTGTAAATTTGACGTTATTTGGCAGGTTAGTTTCTAGTTCTGTAGTGTAAATTTGACGTTATTTGGCGGGTCATTTTCTAGTTCTGTATTGCAAATTTGACGTTATTTGGCGGGTTATGTAAATGTGACGTTATTTGGCGGGTTATGTTAATTTGACGTTATTTGGCGGGTTAGTTTCTTTAAGGACCAAAAAACATGATAAAGCTTCTGTATGAAGTCAACATCTTAAAATATAAAAGAGGTTTTTCATTTAAGTGGTGTTTTGGTTTAACTTTTGTTCTTAAAACAATAAAGATTGATTTCCCCCAGTGTGCCTGTCGAGGCCAGACGTGTAGGAAATCAGCGCAAGCCTAACACAAACAAACAAAAAAATAAACAAAACGTGCCAACAGGTCAGCAAATAATCGATGGTTTCTTGACCGGCATGGACAATAACACGGAGACGCCAAACAAAGGAAAGCAACGTTCCATTGTCAGATCGGCCCCGACGCCGGCGGAAAGATTAAACGACGACGCCAAAAAGCAGTGTACATACGATTCAGATGACCCGGACAGTGACACTTAGATCACAAGACCATGTGATCTTAAATCAATACGGAAACAAACAAAAGACTGGCTACGGCTAATGCGAATGATTTACGGACACAACAACTATAATATATTTAGATAAGGAAAGTGATAATTATATAAAGATAGTTACTATTAGACCTTCAATACAAGAATATATAAATGCAAAATATAGGTTACCAGTGTTACCAGTACGCGGGAATATTTATACCGTTTTAAAAAAAATGTGCATTGCACACATGCATACATGAATCAGTATTCAGATAAACCCATTTAGGATGCATCTGGAAATTGCTATATTTTATAATAATTGCACTCATGTATAAATGTATTCTATTATTTTAAAGACTTTGAACAGTATCGATATTCAGATGAATCCATCTCGGTTTATCAAAACATCGTCAATACAAATGCATAACATATGCTTTTAAAGTGCATTTTCACAAATAGTGTTAATGTAAATACTGTGAGTTACAACACATAGTGTTATTTACAAGTAAACAATATCAATGAAAGTAAATTACCGTATATGCATGGCTGCGTTTCAATGTAAACAGGTGTATTGTTTTTACCTGAGTTTATTACATTGATCAATAGAATGCAATTAATTGTGGACGAATTGAGGATCGGTGTTTGTACGCGCGAGATTTATTTCGGTAAATCTATAAATGCTGCGCATTTGTCAGAAAACACATATATATTATTTTTTTTTATATATAAATGATCAAATCAAGTAAGGGACAATTAGTGCACTTATTATCTTTAAATGTACAAGGATTAGGAGACACAAAATAAACGGCCAATTCTAAGCTTATGGGCAATACAGCAACAAGCTAATATATTATTTTTACAAGAAACGCACTTTACGAAGGAAACCGTAAACATAATAACACAAGAACTCAATTAGCGGATTATATTTAGTTAATATGGAACAAGTAAAAGCAGGGGGTGTTCAATATTTATTAATAAAAACTTAAATTATGATATTATAGACAGTTGCATAGACACTAATTGTAGATATAGCTTATTAAGTATTCAGTTAGAACCGTATATACAAGAGTTAATGTTTATGCAAACAACAACCAAAGAGAAAGAAACTCTTTCTTTGGATTACTTAATAATTTAATACACGAAAAGGCAATGGGTATAAACATATTAGGGGGAGACTTTACTGAAACATTTAAAAACATTGATAGAATAAGTACAGTAAAACAGGAAAAGACAAAAAAACAGTGCATCATTTAACAATAACAAAATTAAAAAAGATAATGGCTTAATATATATTTGGAGACAATTACATAACAATACATCTCAATATACGTGGAAAAGGAAAAACGGTGAAGGGAAAAGTAGAATAGACTTTTGGCTCATAGATGGAAACATAAGACCAGCAGTAAATTCTAGCGACATTAGTCAAGCTTAAATAAAATATAGAGATCATTTAGCAGTTTCACTAAAATTAACAAAATCAAATGATAAAGGACCAGGTTATTGAAAACTAAACAGTTTGCTACTTATTGATGTGGGATATAAAGATATCATAAAAGAAACAATAAATGCTTGCTCTACAGAATATAATCGCGCAGTCATAGGTGATCAACTTTTGTGGGAAATTTGCAAAATTGAAATTAAGGAGCAATCAATAATATATGCAAAACAAAAAGCAAAGCAACGCAAAATGGTCCTCGAAATATTACAAAATAGACTGAGCATGATAAATAAATTAGAGGATAATAAACAAATACTGAATGAAAATTGTAAAAAGGAAAAAAACGGAGCTAGAAGCAGAATAGAACTTCTATAGGACAATAAATCAAAAAGAGCACAGATAAGATCTAGAGTTGAATGGTTAGATAAAGGAGAGAAAAATAACAAATACTTTTTGGGTTTAGAAAATTCAAGGCAAACAAGAAAAGTGATAAACACGTTAAACATAAATGGTTTACACAATTTGATAGAACAGAGATTTTAAAAGAAGAAGTACAATTCTACAAAGAACTGTATAGCTCAAAAAAATACATATGATAATGATAAACATAAATATCTAAATGAAAATTGATTAATTGACAGGATGCGAACAAATGTGAAGGTTTACTTTTTTTTGTATTATATTTACACGAGCATATTTGTGTTTTACTTATATTGCCTATTGATGCTACCTTGTTGCCTACTTTGCCACTGACCGTTCCAAGGCGGTAGCCCCTATTGTCAACCCTTTTTCTTGTTTGTGATGTCGTTTGCATTTATTATTACTTTTGCCTTCTTGTTTGTCTGTTTGCGTGTTTGTTTCTGTGTTTTGTGATTGACTGTACTCCTTGAATGTTACTTTCCCAGTCCGATCTTTTTATATTTCTTTACATACATAGTACTGTCAGATTCCGTCAGGTCAATGAAATGCAATAAAAGCCCTGGTATCTATGGAATAACAGCAGAGTTCTACGAACAGTTCTGGGACCTGATTGGTGTTTTAGTTACAACACTTTAAATGACGGATATAAAAAAGATCAACTTTCCCAGACCCAAAGAATGGGTGTGTTAACTTTATTATATAAAAAGGGTGATCCAGAATACTTAGACAATTGGAAGCCAATAACATTGTTAAATCAGGATTATAAAATTGCAACACGAGCACTAGCGAAAAGACTCCTATAAGTTTTACCGACACTAATTAACACTGGCCAGCAAGGATATATTAAAAACAGATATATAGACATAATAGATTACACTGATAAGCTAGACATTAATGGGGCAATTTTATTTTTAGATTTTAAAAAGGCATTTGATACAATGTGAATGGCCATTTATGCATAAAACCTTAGACAAAATCGGATTTAAGAGTCATTTAAAAACTGGATTAAAACAATTTATAATAACACAAGCTGTTGTGTTATAAAAAACGAATTCCATTCCTTTTGTCCGTCACGAGGTTTAAAGCAGAGATGTCCTATCTCTGCTCTTTATTTCTATTAATAGCAGAGGTATTGGCAACAAATATAAGAAACAATCAAAATATACGAGGCATACAAGTGAAGGTAAAAGGCATTGTAAAATCCTTAAAATTATCTCAACTTGCAGACGACACCACTATATTTGTTACACCGAAAGATGAAATAACCGAGGTAATAAATATAATTGAAATGTTGGAAAACATTGAGGGTCAATTTTAAATAAAAACAAAACTGAAGGTATGTGGATAGGTAAATTAAAACGATGTAAAGAAAAGGTTGGAAATATAACCAGACCGCCCTATTAAAGCTCTGGATGTTTACTTTGGAACAGATAAAATAAAATGTGCGAACTTTAATCTAACAGCTTAACTTGACACATGCAAACAAACAATACATAACTGGATGAAAGAGAAAACTAACGATTTTTGGTAGAGTTCAAATAATCAAAACATTGATACTTCCAAAATTCACATATATAACTCAGTTATATATTATACCTAAACTTATTATTAAAAAGATAAATACCATGATTTTTACATACTTATGGGAAGGTAAACGAGAAAAAAATTGAAATAAAAACTCTGATTGGTCTAAAAGAAAAGGGAGGCATAGCTATGTGTGACACAGAATCCTTTTTTATTTCACTGAAACTTAAATGGATTAAATCTACCTAATTTTTACAGGAACCTTGATAATATCAATAGTTTAGAGAATATACAGACATTACCAGACTTTTCCATAGATCTTTTAAAATGTTGGATAAAAATGGGCGGTGGGCAAAAGCCTAACTGTAATACTTTTACTGACATTAGGCAACACATAATATGGGGTAACAAAAACATTAAATTTGAAGGGAAAGTTTTGACTTTCACAAACTGGATTAATTCAGATCTGATATTTATTAATGACATACTAGATGAAGATGGCCTTATATCCCAGAATGTCATCTACAATAAATTAAATGCAAAACAAAATTGGATAATTGAAATTGCATCCATGCTTAATGCTATACCAGCACGATGGAAATATATAATGCAATGTGAGGAATCAAAGCTTACAAAGGTTAAAACAGGCTTAAACATTTTTATTTCTACTAAAAACAATATCAAAGTAAACTTAGATAAAACTGAAGGACGATGTATTTATAGCATGCTGGTAGAGCAAGCTTTTTCAAAACCTTTAATGCACAATACATGGAAACAAGAATCTAGTTTAAATGAAATAGACTGGAACAGAGTATTCTCAACGATACATCAGATAAACGACAAACAGCTCAAATTTAACTAATTCATAAAATACTGCCTACTGCAGAGTTACTATGCATTTGAAATATCAGAGATACGCCTTTTTGTCTAAACTGCAACATACAACCACTTCTTCATTGAGTGCAACGCCCAACAGCCCTATTTAATCAATGTGGATACGAAAAAAACATGGTACAGCTTAAATACATCATAATAAGCTACAAAATAAATCAGGAAAGTTACAGTGAGGTAAATAAAGTCATGGCATTAATAGAATTTTGCATTTACAAGTCCTACCTCAACTGTGAAAATAAACACGACTCGTCCGATATTTTAAGAATATTCAGATAATATATAAGCATAAAACATGCATACTTAAAAAATACAAACAGACAACGGAACATCATAGAAAGGTTTAACAATTTGCTTTAGTATTTACTTACCGAACACAAATCCTTTTGAATTCACTATATACAGAGATGCTGGTTAATCCTTTGAAATACACTATATAACAAGACTAGTTTTGCTTTGAAACATCATCAGGTTTGTTTTTGGTGCAAGACACGTGCCATTCGTGTCTTCATACAAAGAAATATAAAAAGATCGGACAGGGAAAGTAGCATTCAAGGAGGACAGTCAACCACAAAACACAGAAACAAACACGTAAACAGACAAACAAGAAGGCAAAAGCAATAATAAATGCAAACGACATCACAAACACAAAAGGGTTAACAATAGGGCTACCGCCTTGGAACGGTCAGTGGCAAAGTAGGCCACTGGGGGTTTAAACCGGTTCTAGGGTGCACCAAACCTCACACTTACCCTACTGTCATCCCATTAAAACAGAACAGTGTAAATAAAGAAATCCCCGCCATGATCTAATCTCTAACCAACAAGGCAGCACCAATAGGCAATATAAGTAAAACACAAATATGCTCGTGTAAATATAATACAAAAAAAAAATAGCCTAGAAAGCCACAATGAAGGTACTCAATGACTTGGCAGAAGCCAGAGCAGTAAGAGAATAATCGATTAAGGGTACGACAAGAAAGATCATGGACAAACATCAAACGCCACCGTCCCAATGGGCTTTATGTAGGCGTCATCATAGGGTTCACAGCCTGTCCGGTCATCGTACAATTAAAGAGGAAAGCATAGTGGCGAACTGTAAAAGTATCCACCACCAAGCATGCAGTACGTTGCAAAATGATAGGGTCATAACCTCTTTTGATAAACGTTTTAACAAGTTTAACAAAGATAGTATGGAAGTGATAATGACCAAGAATCTTACGAAGTTTATAAATCACATCACCAAAGAAGTCAGGTTGTGATAGTCCTTGTCGCAGAAGAGTCCTTAAATTACTTTTATATTTAGAAAGAAGATCAGGGTTACGATAATAAAATTTTGCAAAGGTTTTACGAAGTGTATGGTAACGGTAACCCTGATTGAGTAGGTTTTTAGTTATACAAAGATTAGGAATATTAAAGTCCTCAACTCGAGTACAAGCTCTTGAAGAAAACTTGCTAACTATCCATGGTTAACGACGCTGCATTGTAAATAAACCTTCGCCTCTCACTGCTGCGGGTTGGAATCCCACTGGGAGCTCGACTTGTGAGGAAGTGTGGATTCTCACAGATGACGGGAGGTGTACAGTACTGGTTCTACCCAGGAAAAGTGTGTGGTCTGCCAAAATTTTAAAATATATTTTTTTAGAATAATCTTTTTTTTTTAGAATGTTTATCCAAAATTGCCTTTAAAAATGGCCTCCTAGTTACAAAGAAATCATTTTGCACAGTAGTATGTTTTATGCGAGATTATGCGCCAGAGTTACTTTAAGCATTTTTATGCGATCTAGCTGGTTATCAAGCTTGGCCTAAATATTATGTCCTAAATGTTTTATCAAGATCGGACTATAAATATGTTGAAAAATCCATGAGGCCATAACTCCCGCATTAAAAGTCCGATCCGACTGATTATCGAACTTGGCTTAGATATTATGGTCATAAACATTGTCCTATTGGTCCGAAACAAAA